>JAPPVO010005540.1:0-28434 GCA_030407325.1 Camellia japonica | reverse complement strand
CGCATGTGAATGGATAGTATGAATAAAATAAACATGTAGATTTATATATAGTAATTTTCACATAGGCATTGATTGTGTGGTAGTATTCAAACTCTGGATAGGACTCGATGTCAATTCTATGGATTAGTGCATTGTTTGGTTAAAAATTGTTAGATTGGATTCGGAGTCCAACTAGACTCCACGTCCTTCATATGTGAGATTTTTTTGTCAATTCAAAAAAATAATGTATCAATTCCTACGTATGAGGGGACATTTATATTTCTGTTTAAGCATTAAAATTCAGAAAGTAGATTGAAACAAACTCATAAAATAATTGTAATTCATATCATATGGTTGGACTTATTACTATTAAATATATAATTTACTAGGTTATTTTACTTTTTTATGTGTATATACGTGGAAACCGCTTTGTAATTAAAAGATGAACAAATAAAACACCCAACTAATATTTTAATATTATTATTTTTTAAGATGACGAAATAAAACATCCAACTAACATTGTATTATTATTATTATTATGAAATAAATTAAGTAACGGAAATTGAAAGATAAAAGTATTTTTACAAAATTAATTCCTTCTTTAGTTTGATCCTCTTTGCAGTTAAATTTTGGTAATTTATTGTATTGCTATTTTCCATTTCATATTGATTTTCGTCATTTTGTACTTCTTCTGCTACAATCTTCCCAAATGTGTGATCCTTGTCATTTATCTTGTTTAGCCTTGTGATAAATATGTATGCATGTCCATAAGCAAGTTTTAGCACCTTGTAAATTTGGCATATTGATTCCTTTCTCGAGCACGATGTTCTGAAATTGCATATGCGATAAATCCTTTCATTAGTAACTATAACAAATCATGGACATTTTTTTTTTATTTGTTTATCAAAATTGACATACAAGTTCATACCATTGGTATTGTCCATCTCTTTTTGTTGGTGAAGGAGTATTTTCTTTCCCCGTTTTGACCGATAATCTGGAAAAAAAAAAAAATATTTAAAACCAAGAGGAAAAAAAATTAATAAGAGCTACACATGAGAAGGAGAAGTGCCTATATTGAACTATTTGGTAAAAAAGAAGAATGAACATACATCAACCAATAAAATGATTGAACTTATTTCACTTAAAAAATTTAACTTAGACCATAAATAAATAAAAGATATGAAAATGGTCCAACAAAGGTATTTGATATTTTAAGGTGTTTGAATTTCGAAAGATGTCTGCGTTTGCTTGTAATTTTGTTGATATTTAATAAGTTTGGAAGGGGGTTTTTAGTATATATAAAAAGTAGAAAATATGATAATTTTTTACACTTTTATAATAGTAGTAGATAATAGATTATTGTGAAAATAAATCTTCACTTTTGATTGTAAATTCTAAATCGTTTTTTGATTAATTTTTTCTGAGTTCTTAGAACTACTGATTTCAAATGAATGAGAGGTCAAGCAAATAATTACAAAAAAAAAAAGTAAAAATCTTTATAAGGTACAACTTTTGTTACGTATTTTTACATATAAAAAAAGAAAAAAAAAGAAGCTAAATTAGTTAAAAGTCAAAATAAAAAGTCAACTCATTTTTATTTTTATATTTTCACTTTTTTTTTTAAATCAAAAATTATTTAAAAAATCAATTTTCAAACAAATCTTTCATATGAGTCAAAGCCATGCAGAAATCTTGGTGATCCTCCAATGGAATGGCAGTTCTAACTTCCTATTGGCCTTATGGTGGGAAAGCAATACAAACCAAAACCTTTCTCCCTATGTATTATTTTTTAATTCATATTAATTTGTTTACTTAAAAAATGATTAATTAATTTCTTAATTTACAGATAATCACTTCAAATGAATGTCCTATTACTGTAGGGTTACACCAAGGATCTACCTTAAATCCTCATCTTTTTACTTTAGTTATGAATAAGTTGATGAGAAATATTCAGGATGACGTGCCATAGTGTATGCTTTTTGCAGATGATTTCATGTCAGTGGATGAGACTAGATAAAGAGTTAATACAAAGTTAGAGATTTGGAGAAAAACATTTGAATCTAAAGGATTCTGGATAAATAGAACTAAGACATAGTATATGTAGTGTAAATTTAATAACAGAAATAATGAAAGTAGAGAAGTGAAAATTAAGAACCAAGAACTACCTAAGAGTAAACATTTTCGTTATTTATGGTCAATTATCACAACCGCGGGAGGGAGAGGGGGGACACGGATGAGGATGTGGCCTATAGATTGAGGCAGGATGGCTTAAGTGGAGAAGTGTGTTTGGAGTATTGTGTGATAAACGAATACCCACTAGACTAAAAGGTAAGTTCTATAAAATGGCTATTAGACCAGCGATGTTGTATGAGACGGAGTGTTGGACAACCAAGATACAATATGTTGATAAGATGAGTGTTGTTGAGATGAGGATGCTAAGGTGGATGTGTGGTAAAACTAGACAAGACATAATTAAGAATGAGTGTATTTGGAAATGAGAAGGAGTAGCACCGATACAAGATAAGCTAAGAGAGAACCGATTGAGATGGTTTGGTCATATTCAACGGAGACCAATAGAGGCAGTAGTGAAGAGATGCGATACAGTGACAGTAGATAGAAGTGTTTGGGGACTGGGTAGGCTTAGATTAACGTTAGCTAACGTTGTAAATAGATATATGGATCTACTTAATTTGACTAACGCAATGGCCTTTGATAGAGTCGCGTAAAGAAGAAGGATTCATGTAACTGACCACATTTGATGGGACTTAAGGCTTGGTTTGGCTTTGATTTGGTACAGATAATCACTTCAAATGTTATATAAATCAAACTAAAATCTCCTTATGTATTAATCTAACCACTACTAAAGAAACGGCCTTTTGAGTCGGTTTTTTGAGTCGGCAAATTTTACCGTCGCAAAAGTTAGTCTTTTTGAGACGGCACAGAGTTACCGACGCAAATACCAACACTTTAGCGTCGGCACCGTTGGCCGACACAAAAAATTAATATTTGATAGCATTACTTGAGTCGGTTGAATCTACCGACGCAAAAGATAGACCTTTTGCGTCGACAAATTTGTGCCGACGCAAAAAATTAAACATTTTTGTGTCGGCAACTGATGCCGTAGCAAAAAAAAAAAAAAAAAATTTATAGCCAAGATATATATATTTACTTGATTATATTTAATAAATATATTTATTTATACATATACTTTTATATTAATATTGAGTGTATATACTATAAATAATATATATCTCATTTAAAATTTGAAAGAGGTATAGTGGTGAAGTGGACTTATTGTGGTGACTTCGGGTCAACTCTTCCAAATGGAGTGGGTTTGAAACTTGGGAGCTTCAATGAGAAAATTATGGGTTAAATTTTGTAAAACATTTAACCACTTTTTGAGTCGGCAATCTACCGTCTCAAAAAATTAAAACTTTTTTTGTCGGCAGATTGTCGACTCAAAAACCTTTTGCGATCCCACCATTTTCGTCCCTTGAGTTGCCGTCGGAACGCCGTCGCAAAAAGCTTTTGCGTCGGCAAATATGCTATTTGCGACGGCACGCTGCCGACTCAAAAACCCTGTTTTTTAGTAGTGAACAATTAATTACTGACTTTTTGAGAGAAGGATAAATAAATAAATAAATAAAAACATAATTAGTCAAACTAACGGTCAGCTAACGGAATGGAACAATCTTCAAATTAAAAATAAACTTCAAAAAGATCAGTGTAATTAAAAATAAATAAATAGAGGAAACTAATGTAATTGTCAAAAACCCCATGAAAGTGACTGTAATTGTCTAGACTTATTATTTGAGATGAAGAGGGACCTTTGATGACCTTGACCTTTTCAGAGTACTTTTGGCATTGGCAGCCCTGGACCACATTATTCCCCCAAAAAGCCTTATATACCACATGGCCAGTTGTAAATATCAACAGCTTTAGCAACCGATACCCATCATACACACATACATGAGTGTTTGGGAAAGTGAATATTTTAGTTAATTTTTTAATTTTTTATAAAAAAATATGTAAAAAAATAAAAGGAGTGATATGATTGAATATTTTATTTATTTTTTCACTATTTTAATTAAAAAAGTTAACACTCTAAACATGGGCAGTCAAAAATGCCCGTGCATTGCACAGTCTATTATTAACGCAGTAACATTTAATTAAAAAAATAAAATGAAAAATCAACCATTAAGACATAATATAGACATTTGGGTTTAACTAGGTGGGATACCTAAAATTACTTCTAATTGCCTTTAAGATAGAATACATGCATCTAGTTTTGTAACATTATCGCATTAATTTTTGTGATTGCTATAATATTAGAGTAATAATAAACAAATAAATTCTTTTATACAAAATTTTAATCAAAAAATAATACGACCTTTTGTGACTAATTTATTTCTAATCAAAACTCCCACTATCTTCATAATATAAAAAAGGCTATAGTATTTCTCCAGTTTGAAATCGGACCAGATAGTGTTGTTGGACCGCATTGAGCCTGCCTCCAAGCCCATCTTGATGATCCAAATAATTCAATGAGTACATTATTCCTGCAAAAAATCATATTGATTGGACATCAATAGCCATTTGATCCATTTGTATTTGTTTCAACAACACCTACAATTTTAAAAATAAATCTCAAACACAAATGTAATTTGATTAAGTAGCTATCGATATCCGATTAATATGATTTTTTTGCAAGGATGATGTGCTCAATAATTTCTATACATTGACGGTTTGAATTATCTAAATGGCCCTGGAGTTGGGCCCACCAAAGTCCAACAACACCATCCAGTCAAAAAATGAACTGAAGAGAAGTTGTACTCTTTAAAAAAATACCATTAACACATTATTCCAAAATGTATTTTTTATATAATCCTTCTGAATTCAAATAGTTTTTTTTTCTTTAAATTTTTTTTTATAAAGATTATTCTTACAAAAAAAAAAAAAAAAAGGAAAAAAAAGGAAAAAGGAGCAAGCACTCTTTAACTACGACTGCTAAAATTTAATGAAGATCATAAATAAATAAAAAAATCCAATAATACTTTATTGAAGAATGAATAGTGATGTAAAACTAAAAAAAAAAAAAAAAAAAAAAAAATAAAAAAATTGATATAATATAAAATAAGTGGTAAGATGGATCAAGTGACTTATATTTTATACTCAATGCCACATCCTTGTCAAAAATTATGCATAAATATTATTATTTTTTTAAAAATTTTTTATGTGATATCCCAGGTCATTATGCCATTTATTATTGTGTAATTCAAGTATATTATTTCAATCCCGAACTATTATTTTGTTCCGAAAACTAGTCTTCTTCTGATTTAAAGATATTCTTTTCGAGTTGTAATTTTCGAAATCCGAGCATTAGAACGAAGCGGAGAGTGCGGATTGCCTTAATGAAAAATTTTGCTAGCAAGCACTTTCGCAAGTGCGGCAAGGGCGGCCCTCACGTGTGGATCCTTTCAGAGGAGAACCAATTTTCTCAGTAGATTTTCTGCTCGTGATGCTGTGTTTCCCGAATGAGTGTCAGAGAGATGAGGCGCAGGTGTGGGTGTGTACAGGAAGGCAGACTAAGTGGATTTGGCCTTTGAGTGTTACCACACGTGCGGTAGAAGTCTACACGTGTGGCCTGGAGCTCCGCACGTATGGGATTATGTATTTTTGTTTCGAATTTTGGACTCTTTTCACTCAAAGTCTAATTCGAAAACCCTATTCTTTCCACTTTTCACCCTTTTCTCTTTCTATATCCATCTTTACTCCTCCATCTCTCTACAAACCCACTCAACTCCAAACTTCTCTCTAAATTCTAGCAAGATTTACTAAAATTTTGGTAGCGGTTCCATACACCAAATCAAAGAGGGCGACGAGTGTTACGTTTCCACCGATTGAAAAGCATTTTTATCAATGTTGGATTTTAGGGCTTTCTCTCTTCTCCTCTCCATTGCTTGAGGTAGAGATTTTCTAAAAATTTTACATGTTCTGGCCCCTGAAAATTTTATTTTCTTAAAATTTCCTTACTTTTAAATTATTTTTTTGAAGTCCGTCAATTTCTTAATTAATTACAATTTTAACCCTAGGATCAAAATACATGCTCCAATTGAAAACTCACAAACCTTAATCGATTTTGGTAATATAGGAATCATCTCTAATATCCTAATACTGATTAATTGACTCCCTAAATATGAAATTACCACTCGAAACCCTAGGTTTCTCCGGTTTTCATCATGTTCGTCGGTTGAAAGCCTTTTTATTCGAAACAAGAAAATCCAAACCGAATTAGATTCTCTAACCCTAATTTAGTTTAATTCTACACTAAAATAAATGTTCCAATTCATAAATTAAACCTAAAACCCTCACATTTTTATTAAATCACTAATTGACCCCAAACTAGTACTAATATATATATATACTTGTACCTTTAAACCTATTTTATACACTATATTTTGAACTTTCCAACAATTGTACACAAGAAAAAAAAATAAAATAATTCCCTCAAATCTCTCCCACATGGCCGGCCACCCTAGGGAAGTGAAGTGAATACAACTTTTTTAAACAATATCCATGAATTCATGGAAAAAGTTTACTAGTTCCCCCAAAACATGGAACTATGCTTCCACCCTAAGTTCAGTCCTAACCAAGGCCTAACTAGATCATGATATATTGCATAATTAAGGTCTCTAATCATTCACTATTCCACTAAGTTCCAAGTATATCCAAAATATCCAATCTATTTTCAACCAATAGGTACTTTAGACCTTTTGCACCAATCCCTTAGCATTTTGCATACAAGAACACATACACAAACACCTCATTCAACTGAGAGGAAGAGAGGATAAGAGAATGAGCTTGGTGGAGGAAAGGAAAAAAAAGAGAAGGTCTTGTTAGCTAACTAACCAAGCCTCAAGTCAGCCACATTACCATCTCTCCATCTATTTCCTTTTTCAAATAAATGTTATTAGAGATTTAAAATCATAGTTTCAGATGCGTTGTAATGGTGTTCATGTGTTCAAAGTTGATGAATTAGGCTTTGATCCTTCTTCTACTCATATTGCCTCTTAATAGATGCAAAACTACATTTTCCTTCCCATATCTCACATTATTTCCAATGGCACACCATCTCTCTAAAAACATGAGTTATCAATACATCATTTAGTATGTTTTCATCACAAAAGAAGTGAAAAATTTTCCTTAGTTGGCCTCTTTTCTCACCAACCTTCTTATTTTGAGTATTGTGTATGAAAAACTTATTTTACAACCAAATTTCGAAAATTATATAAAAATTTAGAAAACTCTCCTGGACCTTAGTTTTATGTCAAAAAATTCCTTGAAGAGTTATCTTTCAAGGAAAATTGGATTCATTGAAAAAGAGTGAGCGGTTTGTAGGAAAATCTGATTTTCGTAACGGTCGATAAATCTGGACAGCACTAGAGTGTTTCTTAAATAACTAAAAATCTGGAAAAGCTATTCCATTTACAAAAAATGTTCTAAAAATTAGATAAAATTCTCTATGAACCATAGGAAGGCCAGGCTTGGGAAAAATCTGAAATGGTCCTTATGATTTTAATCTTTAAGTGGTACTAAATTTGGAAATTTTGTTTTGCGTTGGTGTTTTATGCTCTTGTGTTCATGAATATGCTTATTAATATATGATCATGTCTTGGTATGATATTACATATGTCATGGTTATATACCTTTTATTTTAGTTCTTTGATGATGCTCACATTTATGCAAATTTATTCTTTTGTTATTTGCTTGTGCTAACTAACGTAAAACATTAATCTAAATGGAAAACTTAATGGGGTGGCAAATGGGGTTTCGATCACATGAGTATTGTTATGAGATAAAGTTATGTTCAAATTGAATTGGTTAGCGGGACGTGTTCCCTTTTGAAAGTTAAAGTCTTGCGCAAGTGGTTGTTTTAGAACCCTTGAACAGAGTGGTTGTATTCAAACCCTAGATGGTTGCGGTATGAGGAGGGATATGGGCAAAGCCCTATTTTACTGTCTCTTTTGAGGCCCTACGGTTGGCGCTACGCAGTATATAACCGTTGGTAGGCATCCGAGATAAGGTCTGCAATAAAGTAGCAAAAAAGGGGGCATACCGAATAATCCGCGTTTGATTCTTGGGGTTGGGAGGATGAAATCTCTTTGGGGGATTTCTAGACTACTAACAACTAACCTTATAACCTTTGTTATTTACTTGAACGTCATGTTCCTTTCCCCTATTGTTGTAATTGTTATTGTTTATTAGATTGGGAAAAAGAGACGGGGTATGTGTGCGTTTACTGGGCATTCAAAGCTCACAACATATCATGCCAGGTGCCGAAGAGGATCTTGCAGCAGAAAACGACGATCTGGAAACTTTTGAAGAATTTTGGTTGTCTTAGAGAAGTTAGTACTTTTTTGTATAGTTTATTTGAAATTTTATTTTTGGGATGTAATATTAATGGAGCTAACTTTTGTAACTAAGGATATTTTGTATCTATTTTCTTATTATTATACGCTTTTTTTTTTTTTTTAAACCAATATAGTTCCCTATGTTGCTTATAGAACCTTACTTCAATGCCTTTTAAGATATGTCGAAAGGATAGTGTGCTACCTAAGAAAGCTGGACTTAGAAAGGAGGCTAATTTGGCTCATCTAGCGATCTGGAATCTTACTTGGTCATTGGCCATAGGACTCATTAGTAACTTTCCCTTGACTACAACCTTTAGTGTAGATTTTGGGGTGTCACATATTTAGCTCTATTATGTGTTATTTTGGTGGTTCACCAATGAATGAGGTTAGGGTTTTGATAAATTATTATCTATGTAGAAAAGAAATGGGGTTACTCTTATGATTTTCCTAAATGTTCTCCACCTTTGGACTTTACATGCTATGTGGCAAATGGGTTTGAGAAATTTATTTTCCAAAATGAGAAACCTTTTGAGAAAAACCTAAATTTTTTGGGATTGTTGAGATGTTGAGAAATATTGATGTAATTTTTGAAAAAATATTATATGACTCTTGGTTGAGTTGGGAAAGAGGAGACTGGACGTATGATTGTTACTCCTATGTTGAATTTATTGAAGATGCAAGATTATGCGTTATTTATTGTCTCTTGAAATTTATATTTTGTATAAAGATAATTGTTTTGGCAACCGGTAGAGCGTTGTGTTGATTGTTGTAGAACTCACACGAAAATTAGATAAATTAAAATATTTACAAATTCATGCATAACATTGGACATCGCATAATTTCATGCTTTAACCCTCGCGTTGGATTTGAGAAATTAATTTTTAAATTGATTCATTAAGAATATTTGAAAAGGTGTTGAGAATGGGGTAAATACTTGGTGAAATCTGGTTGGGGATATAGTTTGAGAATTAAGATGGCCTGAAGGTCCATGATGAAAGACCAAAAACACACGCAGAGTAGGTTGCCATGTTCCTTCTAGTTAGAAGTCAGTAAAGTGGGTTTGGGAGTGCCTTGAGGGGCCTACTTTTAGACATCTTTCCTTGGGATTTCCAATGTTATTTACCGCTTGAGAAATTATTAAACAATCTTGATTTTGATGTTTCTTATTAAAAAGAAGTGCATGACATGTAAACTTCCAAAGAGAAAATCCTATATTTTGGCATGGCATACTGTACGCCTTGCACCTCATGGTATCGTTAAGTTAATTTCATGCATTTTATTTAGATTATTGTAACATGCTCGGGGGGGTACCCGCGCGTGTTAAACAGTTTGGACCCTCGAGATCTCTTTGATCTCAAGTTTCACGAGTGCAATGTGAAACATAGATGAGAGTCCAGATTTGACAACTTTTATTGAAAATCCATTTTATTGCAATTTTGTCAAAAATGGACTGCGTCATCAGATCTCAGAGTCGCCACCTAATATTTTGGGAAATTAGGAAACTCATGACTCGGTGCCAAGGCCACTGTTCGTCGTAACCAAGGATGCTTGGCTCGGAACCTTAGGTATGAGAGGGGAAAGTCAATAATGAGCACCCCCGCTCACCCGATCAAAAGATCGGCCTTTACTAAACCATGATATGACTTTTTATTTTCTTTTATATGTTCATATTCTGATTATTGAATAAATCCTAAAATTTACTAGGTGAAGTATACAAGTATAGACTAGTTTGCTCAAATTGGAACAATTCAATTTCATGTTTGTTTTTCGAAAAGGGTTTGAATTTGCCACTTGACAAAGTGGGCTTAAAGTTTGTGGATTTGCCACTGCAAAGTGGGCTTAAAACGTACATTTATTGAATTATTCCAATTCAAACAACAAGCCTTCATCCACAGGCATTCATACAGTTATATCAAGTAAGCAAGTAGCCTCATGGTAGAATACTAACACATAGTAAGAAAAACACGCACAAACGGGATGCTAAAGCATAAAAACTTACATATTTACCGACGTCCCGCGAACAGCTACAAAACAAAGTTAGAAAATATGCATGATTCTATATACAATGTCCTAATACAATTCACTTATGAGATGCAACTAAAAATTCGGCTTCTAAGATATGACATGTAAATCATCTCAAGAACATGAGGTAGCGCACATAATCACATAGGAATTGATTAAATCCACAAATGCAAACTTAGCCGAATCAAGATGCATGAAACATGGATGCAAAGCATGAATATGATGAAAAATAAATATGATGTTTATGTACAAATAAAGAAAGCAAGTAAAAGAACGGGATAGAAAGAAGCGGGGCGGGGAATTATTACAACATTTTAAAGAATAATTACAAACCAAATTAGAGAGGGATAAGGAGAATATTACAACAAAATAAAAACCTCACAATACACTCAAAATTAAAAAAATAAATAAAATAAAAACTTCATGTTCTTTGGAACCGCCACCGGAAATTGGTCAACATTGGGAGATTACGCCATCTTGTCTGGAAGAAGCTAACCGACCGGCCAAATAGGCCGGCCGGCCAAATAGGCCAAGCAAAACCTGTCTTGTTGCGAAACCAAGAAAAGGCACAAACAAAAAATATGTAGGTGGCTCAACTAACCACTACCGGTTAGATTAAAAACACGAAAACAAATATAAAATAAAATAAAAAGTGCAAATTTACAACATAAACCTAAAACAATAAAACAAATATAAGATAGAACATGCAAGATTACAACAAAACTAATATGAGACTAATACAAGAAAAAGAATAAATATGAGGTAGAACATGCAAGATTACAACAAAACTAATTTGAGACTAATACAAGAAAAAAATAATTATAAGGTAGAACATGCAAGATTACAATAAAACTAATATGAAATTAAAACATGCGAATAAAAATAAATAATAAATAATTATGGCTAAACAAACCACTAGGATTATAACAACACACTATGAAATAAGAAGTAAGAAAATAAATATGAGATATAAATATAAGAAAATAAAAGACTAAAAATTCACCTTCCAAAGAAAGATTGAACTTCTTGATTCCCAAACTCCCTCTTGATCACCCTCAAGTGTAGGAAGTGTGTTCTCAAATCCTCAATTCGAAATTATGGAGTTTATGGAGTTTATGGTGTGGAAAGTGGCTAACTCTCTAGTTTTTCACACTTCCAATCACTAAACACTCTTCCTTATGATCAAGGCAATTGATCTTTGGCTATATCACAATTTTTGAAGTGGTTTTGGTGTATGAAAATGAGGAATTTCAGTAGCTATGGAAGGTATGGGATGTATATGGAAGATAGGAATATTTTTGGCTCAAAAACTCAATTTTTTTCTCTTTTTTCACTCTTTTCTCACTCATTTTTCTTCAATTTCGTGGTCTTCTCTTCTCTCTTACAATATGATCATTCTATATAGGCAATGAGGGAGAGTAAAGGTCAAAAAGAAGGTGGGAGACAAGGTGGGAGACAAGAATGTGATAGGAGGGCAAATTTTCAAGGTGGTTGCATGGGATACTCCTTTATGAATGCAAACAAAGCCTCTTTTTGACAATGGGGGATGAGTAGGTATAATGGAGGATGAGTGGATGCACTTGAATAGCTCAGAAAATAGGTAAATGGGTTGTCCCAACCGAACCAAAACCAAGAAAAAATGGGCTATTGTTGTTTTGGGCCGAGTCAACAAAATCTGCTTTTTAGTCCAACTTCAAATGGGCATATCTCCCCCATATGGACTTGGTTTTAGGCGGTTCTTGGGTCCAAATTGAAGCCCCAAAAGTCTACTTTCCAATGGTGGTGGCCTCACATTTAAATTCCAAGTGTACAAAGAGATATACCTAATTTAGTAAAGGCTGTCTCGGGCTGGGTCAACAAAATTTGCTTTGAAGCCCAACTTCAAATAGGCATATCTCCCTTATTTGGACTTGGTCTAAGGTGGTTCTTGGGTCTAAATTGAAGCCCCAGAAGTCTAATTTCCAATGGTGGTGGTCTCACATTTAAATTCCAAGTGTACAAAGAGATATGCTTAATTTAGTAAAAGCTGTCTCGGGCTGGGTCAACAAAATCTGCTTTGAAGCCCAACTTCAAATAGGTATATCTCCCTTATTTGGACTTGGTCTAAGGTGGTTCTTGGGTCTAAATTGAAGCCCCAGAAGTCTACTTTCCAATGGTGGTGGCCTCACATTTAAATTCCAAGTGTACAAAGAGAAATGCCTAATTTAGTGAAGGCTGCTCATTTCCTTCTTAATGATTTGATACTCATTCTTTTCCTAAACCAGTTTTCTTTCATCCCCTCCTATTTCCTTTAACTCCAAACCTATAAAGAAGATGTTTTTAAATATTTTTCAAAAAAGTTCACCTCCCTTCCATTTATTTCCACTTTGTCTTTACTCGGTTTACTGAAAAGTGCAACATTTTAATCGAAATAGGAGCTTCGGGACATTGTAGAAACATTTAAAAAAAACATATTTTGAAAAGAGGGTTTTAAGGTCTAAAATAGTTTGGCCAAAAAATGGGTGAAGGTTGGGATTAAAACTTAAATTCCATCTTTCTTACTGAAAATTTTGTGAGAAACACATTCTAATTGTCATCATCGGGTAATCAAAAGAAAGCGCCCAAGTCTTAGGGTCGGTCAAAATGGGGTGTCTACAATTATCTCTGCTGGGCCTTGAGCTCATCCCTTAGTGGAAATTATTTTCAAGTGATGACAGTGTGCCTCTGCTGAGGTGATGGTGTAGAGGATCTTTCGGGAGCACGAGGCTCTATCTTTTCTTTGTTATGTCGTGCAAGCCAAGGGCTAATATGTATGGGTTCTTAAGAACTATTTTTGTTGTAACCAGGCAAAGTTTTGGAACTAGTAGCCATTAGGGCATTATCTTGTATTTAAGCTATTTTAATCACTCTTTTATTATATGTTATAGATTCATATCGTAGGGATTATGAATGTATATTTGCATGTGATCTCTTTTGTAAAACCTCTTTTGAATATCATGAATGATCAATGGATTATTTAGAAGCTCAATACTATGTATATGTAAGGTTATCAGGGGTTATATTTTTAGGGTGTTACATTTTAAAGTTTTTGTCTTTATTTTTTTATATAGAATTTTATGATTTAATGTAGACCTTTCATTTGATATATATATGTATATATATATATAATATTGTTTACAAAAATAATATTTTCACATTACTCCTAAATTTTATATAAGAATTTACTTTTTTTCCATTGTGGCTGAGTTCTTCAAGAGTATTATGTGATATTGCCTGTGTGGTGGTCCAAATCAATAGCGTAGTGAGAATTCTTACGGGTAAGATGCAGTGACTCATTTTTGTTAAGTAAATGGGAGACAAAGGAGGACTCACTTAGTGTAGATTGCAATTTCTCATTTGTTAGGAGCACCAGTTTCATGTAAGTAATGCTACATAATATTCTGACCCTTCATTTGGTTAATTGGAATGATGTTGAATGTAATGGAATTATTATTCTTTTAGTATATATATTATAGAATAATCATTCCCTTACAATGTATTTTTCATCGTTATTTTAGTAAATAAAGAATAAAAATAAATATTTTAATAGAATAATAATTTTATTCCACTTTAATCTAATAAACTAAATGCTACCCAAAACTATCTAATAATTTCCAAAATGATCAAAACAATTCTACCTTGTCTATGCAAGATATTTTCAATAATATGCACAACCTAAGAAATGAAGGGGGGAGGGGGGAATAATAAAAAAAAAACACTAGGGTTTGACCCTTATAACAGATTAAGCCCTAAGTTTTTAATTTTGTCAATTGAATTTTAAATTTTAAATTTGTTTTCAATTTAAACCATTTATCTATTTTTATTAAGTAACATTGATGGAAAAATTATATTTTAGTCATTAAACTCAATGAAGAAAAGATATTTTAGACATTTTATGTATACCTACATCAAGTTTAATGATTAAAATACTATTTTTCTGTCGATTTTACTTAACAAAAATAGGCAAATGATTTAAATTGAAAACAAATCAGTAGATTGTGATTTAAATTGACAAAATTAAAAACTTACAATTTATTTTGTTACAAAGTTCAAACCTTGGATTTTTTTACTTTTTATAATTGTCCAAAAAATGAAAGTTTAACACACAACACTGTAAAGCAAAAGCTTGCGCCGCCTTTAGTAAATGAGAAAAGTTAGGAATCATGAAAAAATTTTCATGAAAATGATCATGAAAAATTTATGATCCTTGCATTACCTTGATTAATGTGTGGTGATTTATTCTAAATGTAATCCAAAGGTCACAAAGCTTTCATGATTGCTTTCATGAAAGATTTTTCATGATACCTAGCAAAATGACAGTTGGAGAAGGCGGTGAACAAAGGGTAATTATAGAAGAGACATGCTCTATTTGCACTTCGAAAGGTTGGTTGGACACCCTAATATTTTGTGTACTTTATTATAAACTTTAATATTTATTGTATTATTTTGGTTATCTCAAAAAATACATATTATATCCTCAAGAATCCTAGAGAAATACTTAAAACCCCCCAAAAACTAAATTAGTCCCTAGAGAGATACTTCTCACGTAGAGCAACCTCTCAGCCATCATCGAAACCATCCCTGTCGCAACCCACCCCCGTTATAGCTCGTTCATATTCTGAGGTATCCTACAGATTCTTCTTTCCAAACGTCATAAATTCGTCCTGACATGTTCATCTGGATACTTAGTGTTGAATAAATGAAATATATATGGATACTCAGTTCCAAAAATGATAAATAGTTTAAGATACTCAGTTATGAACAAATGAATTATATGCGGATACTCAATTCGATCGTCATAAATTGGTTCCACCAGCTCCATATGGATACTCAGTGTCGAAAAAAAATAAAATATGTGCAGATACTCAGTGTAAAAAATTTCGTAAATTCCACCACCGATAACATAGAAGATTAAGAGAAAACATACCTCCTCTATAAAAAATAAATAGATAAATAAAAGTTTGGAAACATTTTCTTTATTGTCTAATGTTGACTTGAATATGAAATAGAATGTAAAAATGATGGATTTTGTTAAATATAGTATATATTCTATGTATATTTACATACCTTACCTATGTATTACCATGATTAGTTTCTTCTCTCCTATATAAAGGAGTTTGTACTTATTCATTATTATTCAATTCAATATAAGATTTTCTCTTTTCTTTTCTCTCTTTTTCTTCCTAGCCTCCTATTCGTCTTCATGTTGCTTTTGTCTCTCTAGTAGACTGATTCATTCTCACATTGGTTTATGAGTATCTAGTCCTTTTCTGTTTTTAACGATTGGACTATACTAGAATCTTTGTATCTTCAAGACGAATCCAACGCCACTAGAATCATCTTCATTGGAGATCACACGCGCCTCTACACGCCACCCAAAGTTTGGCCATGCGCTATGTTGCTACCAAACGCGCCCTACGTGCCTCTTGCTCGTGCTTACGTCAGCAGCTGATGCAAGCCCTCAACTACCTTGCGCTATCTTGCGCCGTGTTCTCCTTTGCTATCATGAGCCGCATGTTTTTGACGTCATTGCTGATGTCAGCCCTGGTCTCCAGTGCGCTACGCCTCTTGCTTTCTATCTTGCGCCACACGGATTTTGACATCATCTCCTGTTCCCGTGACATTAGCCCTAGTCCTTGGTTGACCAGTTCAATCCAACAACTTTGACCAGCCGATTCACTGCTTTTTCGGTCATTTTTTTAACTAGTTCAGAATAGTTCTTGACTATTTTCAACCTCCTGAATTTGTTGGTGTGTTCTATTTTGGCAAAATCAAACTCTATAAAGCACCTTCTTTTTGTTGTCTTCTTTGAGCATCATGGATCGTTCAGACAACATCCATTCAGTCTCTGTTACACTTAATGGGTCCAACTATATTCTTTGGGCCCAAACTCTCTCTAGCTTCATCAAAGGGAAATGGCTTTCGTGTATTATTATTGGTTCTCTTTCTAATCCCATCTAGGAAGAAAAAGATATTGCCTTTGCTTTTAATGAGTGTCTTGATAAATGGGAAGAGAAGAACTACCAGATTATCACATGGTTCCACGCCACTTCTGTTCCTTCCATTAGCCTTCAATTTGGTCATTTTTAGGATGATGATACCATTGCCTCGCCTGGCTATTTGGGATTTCTTGAAGGAACATTATCAAACTACTAGACATGCTCACCAATATCAACTCCTACAAACTTTTCATCACATGTACCAAGAGCCTGATCAATCCATCAATGATTTCTTATCCCAAATGTCATCTGTCTGGGACTAGTTGGCTCTTTCTCAACCTACTTGGGCACATTCCGAGGATGAACAATTATTTATTGTTCATAGGAATCATCAACGGCTATTGCAGTTCCTTATGGCTCTTCATAGCACCTTTGAGCATGTGTGTGTTTTCTTGCTCTATCGTTTGCCCTTACTGACTTTAGAGCAATCCATTACATAACTATTGTTAGAAGAAACCCGTTTTGGGATGCTCAAAACTCAAAACTTGGATTCTGTTCTTGTTACACCATCATCACAAGGCAGCCTCCTAGCTCATGCATTTACTATTTCAACCGTAGCCTACCTACTAATCGTTCTCTAGTTCAGTGCCAAGTTCGTGAATGCCTAACTTGCCACAAAACTGTTCTTGGTCATCTCTAAAGCAATTGTCCTCGAGTTACCCATGCTTCTTCATCTAGGAAAGGGTCTTCACATTCTGGGTATCAGTCTAAATCTACCATGGTTCTCGTTTCGCTATTGCTGCATCTAAGGGTTTCTCCACCCACCACTCTACTAATTTTACTACTCTATCATTTTTTACGGATGATGTTGAGTCCATTATCCAATAGGTGCTTTCCAAATTCGGCACTCTTCATTCTCTTGCTCTTTCAGTAACCTTAGGTAATTCTTCGAGGTATTTTGATTCCGTCCACTGTAATCATATGACCTCTGATTTTACTATATTTTCTTCTATATCATCAGCCTCTTCTGTTCCCAGTATACATACTACTGATGGTTCTCATATATTTGTTAATCACATTAGTCCAAATTCTACTTCCACTATGTCCCTCTCTAATGTTAATCACATTCCTGCTCTTAAATTAAACATTATCTCTATTAGTCAATTGTGTGACCTTGGTCCCATCGTTACTTTTTCTGCTAATGGTTGTTTGGTGTAGGACCCTCAGACGAAACAGATCCTTGGGATAGACCGTAGGTGTAACATGCCCGCGGGGGACCTCGCTACAGTTCGGACTCAAATTGTCACGGTTCTGAATCTGAACCAAAGAGTCCAACTCTGGCAAATCGTTTTGAAGAAAACAGATTTTTGAAAAAGTAGTGCCAAACATGGACTGCTTTGCCAGATTACAGAGTCGCCACCTAAATATTTTTTAATGGGGGAATTTAGGAAACCCTGACTCGGTGCCAAAGGCCACGTGTCCGTCATCACCAAATGTCTTGGCTCGGGAGCTTGGATACGATCGGGGAAGGTCAGCTATGAGCACCCCCTTTCGCCCGGTCCGAAGACCGGCCTCTACTAACCGTGATATCCGATTTTGAAAACATTATGTGTTCTTATTCCGGTTATTAGCCTAGAATTACTATGTTATGCGCACAGCAAACAAGTATAGACTAGATTGCCTAATTTGGAAATAAACATTGCGTATCCGTTTTGTCTCGAAAAACGTGTTGGTTTTTGCTCCTCGCAAGTAGGCTAAAATACGGATTTCAATGAGTTGTTCCAACTCACGCAATCCAACCTCCACCCACAGGCATTCAAACAGTTTATAACACGTAAGCACTTAGCCGCATGGTAAGCATACTGTCATGGCAACATTCACACGCATGCGATATGCTAAAGCGTAAAATACTTACATCGTACTCCATGCCAAAACAAGAAACTAGTTAGCAGACATGCATGTCCTAGGTCATGTTAAGTGGCTAATGCAACACAGGCAAGGATGCAGTTTAGAGTAGGCTCGGCTAACCCTAAAATGGCACATGAAATGCTACAACTATCACGTATTCAATTCGGAATTGAAAGTACGATGCAGTTTGTATGATGTACCGAGCCCGATGTATGTAAACAAATGCATGAATGCACGCATGCATTGCATAAGGTATGCTAATTTAGATGTGCCCTAATCTACCATCATAAGCAGGTAAAATAAAAGGGATAGAAAGAAATGGGGGTTGGAAGACATACACCCACTCACGCACGCTTATTACAACTTCGCCCTCACTCGGAGGGGCCGAAAGAATATACAAATTAACTAACTACGCAAGCTAATTAAAATATTACAAATCAACTAAATTAATTAAATAAAATAATTAATCTAATTAAACAGTAAATCGCCTCGGGATGAGGACCGGATGCAACACGTGCTCGGGACTGGCTCGGAACCGCACTGCCATGCACGGATTGCCTCTGTTTCCTTTGCTCTCCTCCTTAGAAAAGTGACAAAGTTCCAGGAGTGACTCTCAGGGCACTAGGGATCACCACCGGCTGGGGTAGGACACCACCGGCTGAAGGAGGAGGCCACCGGCACTGCATTTATCCATCGGCTGCAAATTGACTGTCGGTCGGCACTAAACACTGCCGGCCGGCACAAAATACCTGCAGAACCTGCAACTCACAGCAGCAGAGGGCAAAACTTGCATGGCAATGCAATTCAAGATATTTATGCACTATACACACCCTTTATCATGTTTGTGGCTCAAAGGGGGGGGTGTGCTTCGATTCCCGGACCACCAATCACGCATTTCTATGCATGATGGCCCAAAGAACCGAGAATGCAACTTTGATTTCAAATGCATGCAATGCAAACAAGCAAACAAGGGTGCTAAACCTCTATCATACTCCACTTCAAGAGGTCAAACATGCACAATGCAAATACAACCCTAAGCATGTCAACTAGGCATGCAACATAGACTATGCAACATACTTACGCAAAGGGTTCAAGCAAGCATTCAAGACAAGCATGCAAACCAATTAGAGGATGGACTAAAACATGAATTAGGCCACCCTAAAAGGCCCAAAAATCAGTGGCCAAAACCAAGGAAATGGGGGCTAAAATGCACACACACATGCATGCAATTATGATCCAACACTTAGACACAAACATGGCAACTCTCAAGCACACTTGAAATGAGTTAAACATGGACAATTAGCATGCATATAAAACTCTGAAAATCATGCAAAACATGATGCCAAATCATGCAACAAAGCAAGCTAAACATGCAACAAATGGCCCAAGTCTTCAAAGCAAGTCTATGAAGCATTAAACCACACCTATGCAAGGCAATTATGGCATGCATTAATCAACCCAAAACAGATTTTTAGCATGTCAAATTAGGCCCAAAGGACCACTTAGATGGCATCTAAGAGGCTTGAAATCAAAGGCATGTATTAAGGCCAAAACATGGAGCATTCAACACAGGCTTTTAAAGCATTAAAGAGGCCACTAAGGCAAGCATACAAGCACAACAAAGGGACTGAAATAGCATGCTAGGTGGTTCCAAACTACCAAAATGAGGTAAGCAATACATGTTACACATGCATACTCAAAGGCTAGCAAGCCTAAAATGCAAAGGGGCCATATAATGCATGCCAAGATCAACCCAAATGACTATGGACAGAGCTAAAACATGGCAAAATAAGCACAAAACATTCACAAATCTAAGCCTAAAGCATGCTCAAATTAGGACTAATAACCTAAGCATGTTAAGGGACCAAAGAGGCATTACAAAGCAACTATGCAAAACATGCAAGGAGTGCTAAAACCAACTTAGAAACATGTTATATCATGGCAATATAAGCATGAAAACAAACCAAACATGCTCAACACAAACTTAAGCACAAACTCCCTCAAGAAGCCAAATCTTGCCCTTTTCAAGGACATCGAGGAGAGGGGGTGGTCCTCTCCTTTTGGAGACTTCAAGGCACCTCTCCACCACTGAAATCCCTCAAGATTTCAGTAGTGGAGAGGCCCAAGCACCAAAGTCTCGGATCTCCCACAAAATAGCACAAAAAGGGCCCTTTTCAAGGCCTAAGGGTGGCCAAACTTGCTCAAACCACAAAACACTCTTAATAAACAATAAAGAGGCTTAAAAAACAGAACTTTTATGTGTTAGTCACTAAGCACAAAAACAGTTCTAAACTAGGTAAAAACAAGGTGCAAAAATGGGGTAAAAAGAGAGTTAGTGTCTTACCCTTGGAGCCTCTTCAACAAAGATGATGTGTTGGCTTCCTTGAGCACCAAACCAGCTTCAAAGCTTCACAACAGACCTCTGGACCTTCAAGAACCCAAGGAAGGTGAAACACTAGGTGTTGGTGAGTAAAAGTGTGACACTAACACCTAGTGTACAAAACAAGAGGGAAGAAGAGATAGGAGGTGTATCTATCCTAACCCTAAGAACCAGAGCTTGGTCTGTCTAAAATGTCTAAAATTTTGTAACCCTAAGCCAAGAAGAGGAGTGGTCCTCTTATAGGCAAGCAAAGCTTGCAAAGCTTACAAGCTAAGCTAACTAAGAAGGTCATCCCTCCATACACGTGTATGGAGGGGAACCAAAACTATACAGCTGTCTGAAAATATCTCAAAAAGCAACTGCACAGTGTCCGGCCGGCAAAGAGTGTCATTTTGACAAAACTTAGTGCCGGTCGGCACAAAACAGTGCCGGTCGGCACAATAAAGTGCCGATGGCAACACCAGCCAGCCGGTGGCCTCTAGCCACAGCCGGTGGTATGTGGGGATGCCTCACAAAGCATTCCCTGCCCTTCCAAGGCAAAACACAAGTGTTTGGTGCAAAATCAAACACAAAACGGTCGAGTTCGGAAGTCCTGAGGCAAGGCGCGCGAGCCGAGAACTCCGGGAACTCCAAATGAACGCAAACATGGATAATCACCGAGTGTTCCAACGGTGACGTCCAAGTCTTGAGGACGGTCAAAAGTGGGGTGTCTACAGTTGCCCCTCTTTGACAGAACTCGAAAGTCATAACAATGACGGGAGTGAATGTCAAAGCCCAGAGATGACCCATTTTTGACAAGGCCGAAGACTTGGACAAACATACAAAGCGCAAATGGTTGAACTCGCAAGCTGCCTACGTATCCCTTAGGAATCAAACCAGCGTAGTTCAGGCACAGGCATACAAGCCGCAGATAAGGTATGCGCCCATAGGCGGGGGCAAGATGCAACTGACGATGCAGAAGGCCGAGCATAACTTATGATCATGCAAAGAAAGCTGTAATGAAGCACACATGCGACAGTTATAAGCTAGCATACGCCAAACTACACTACAATGCAGAAAGGATGTAAGAGAATTATACAATTCTCGATACGTCTCACTCGGAGAATACAATACCTGTGCGGCTCGTCCGGTTGCATCGGCCTCAAATGAGCCGTACATACAATATCGTACCTGCAAAGAAAGCAAACTTAACAGGTACAATATTGTTAGCAATATGCATGACAATGCAAAATGAATGCAAAATGATATGCAATATAGACAAAACTATGTATGAACAATGCAAATGATAATGCAATGCAATTGAAACTAATGCAAATGCAAACTACATGCAGGGCAATTGAATCATGTTCGATCGTGAGCGGTTCGAAACCACACGAATGTCAAATAGATTGATGGAGGTAACAAGTCCGTCTCCCATAGAACGATGTCTGATCTATGAGTACTTCGCACGGACACAAGAACAAGTATTGGGTGGAATGACATAAGTGGGGAAACGACCCGCTGAGGAGGGAATAATGATCCTAACGCCGGACGCAATAATTACACTACAATGCAATGGAAATGGATACAATGGATATGGCACGCGGGCCAAACCAAATCTTGCCTAGGAAAGGCATGTACGCATACGAACCGCGTCTAACACAGAAAATGTGCCGCAACCCTTAAACCAAGCTCATCAAGGAATAGGCGCGTACACAAAAACCGTGCTTCGACGTGAAAAGTAGGGGCACATACCAGACCAGGCTCAACCTGGAAAGGCGCAAGCCGAGAATGGAGGTGATGCAATGGATGCATGCGACTACAATGCAATAGAAATGGATATGGATACAATGGATATGGCACGCGGGCCAAACCGAATCTTGCCTAGGAAAGGCATGTACGCATACGAACCGCGTCTAACACAGAAAATGTGCCGCAACCCTCAAACCAAGCTCGTCAAGGAATAGGCGCGTACACAAAAAACCGTGCTTCAACGTGAAAAGTAGGGGCACATACCAGACCAAGCTCAACCTGGAAAGGCGCAAGCCGAGAATGGAGGTGATGCAATGGATGCATGCAAACTAAAATGCACTAGAAATGGATATTTACAGAAAATGCATGACATAGGCACTATACTACAATGAAATGCATGACATATGCATGTGTTTTTTTGTTTTTGGATTTTTTTGAAATGCATGACATATGCAGTATTTACAATGATGCATGACAATGCATTATGATGCAACGACTACGGTTGCGGCTTTCCCTATCTTACCAACAAGGCGATATACTAGGTTGGTTCAGTATCCAGAATTGAGGCGTAAACACGCTGCCTCAACCTATGGGGCTTCCATACAGATTTCAAGCCGAGGGTACACCCTCTGGGTATTTAAACCAGACTTTAGTCTCGGAAATTCCAAACCTTTGCGTTCTAGGCATAAGCCTTTCAAACTCTAGTTTTCACCGTCCCAGTTGGTCTTCTAGGAACTCACTGCAAACACAGACAGGTGGCTTTACCAGACCACCGAAAGTCGTTCGGGCACGACAAACACCAAAGGAATTGCACCTTCAGAGGATTTAAGGTCTCCTAGACCGGAATGCAAAATGTATGCATTTGAAATGCACATGATGCATGATGTTTGAAATGCGCGCCAACGCACGGCTTTTGAGATGCATAACGATGCAAATGGACGGGTTTAAGGTCTCGCCAGACCGTGCGTGTTTTCGGTCCCGCCGGACCATGCGTGCACAGGACGGTGTGATGCGCAAAATAGCGCGATGCGTTAGACAACGCGAGTGCACAAGACAGTGCGATGCGCAAGATAACGCGATTGAATGCATGCAAAATGCGATGGGGTGCACCTCAATGCACCGAAGGTCTTGCACCTCCCGAGGATTTAAGGTCTCCTAGACCGTGTGTGTTTAAGGTCTCGCCAGACCGAAGTGTGGCAACTGTGCGAACGTGACACGCATGCCACAAGGGATGCAAAACAATGCAAGTGAGAGTGAAATGCAAGATGAGGCACGCATACCTCATCGGATGGAAAATGGAATGTAAAACGAGGCACGCGTACCTCGAAATGCGATGAAATGCAAGATGAGGCACGCATACCTCATCGGATGAAAAATAATGCAAGTCGCGAGGGACGTGCGAGACGGCGCGAGGCGGCGCACCGGAGAGTGTGATGAATGCGTGCAACACACACGGGGGAACTTTTAAATCTTATGAAAGACAAAAGGATACAAAAGGATACAGTCATCGCATGAATTTGAGTGCCACACACAGAAGACACTGTCTGAGGTCAAAACGGAGGCCGGTTGAGCGTCGGAGATGCATTTTCTTGCACTTTCTTGAGCTATGAAGACCCAAAACCCCTCATCTAGCCTAGACAAGGCCTTGGGAACACCACCGGCTGGGTGGGGAGGTCACCGGCTGCCGCCGGCTGCCTAAACTTGTCCGCCGGCACAATAATGTGCCGACCGGCACAAAATAGTGCCGACCGGCAGAAAATGCCTGATCGGGGGCAGATCTGCCATTTCACCTCGGGCTTTATAAAATAGGGCTTCTAAACCCTATTTTCCACTTCCTCTTCCGCCGAAAACACCCTCTCTCTCTCTCTAGAGCTTTGTTCTCTCACTTTTTCGCCGTTTCTTTGCATTCACGCGTGTTTTCTGTCGTTCGATTCGCGAAGTTCATCGCGTTTCGGACATTTCCAACCGATTGAAATCTCATTTCGGTGTCTCCTTCGCTACTTTCGCCTTTTCGGAACTTATTCCCCTCGATTTTCTCTACATTTCCGTGTATTTTCATTTCCCGACCTTCCCGGCCATTTCCGGCTCGCTCGGAGTTGACTTTTTTCGGTTGACTTTTCACATTCTTGCTCGGTTTTCTTTTCCGGCTATTTTCTCATCTCCATTGCCATGGCTGACGATATTCCACATGTCGGGACTCCCCCGGATCACGAGATGGATCCCGGGGTTGAGCTTCTCCCGTTGAGCGAGCGCCCATTTGATCCGGCGACCTACCGGCCGGCTATTCACATTCTGCCACCCGATGGACTTCGCCACTTCCGCGGTTTCGACCGAGCGCTGGACCCGGAGCTTCTCCTGCGCGAGCCGACCTTGCACCTGTCCTTCGGCGCTTCCGAGGTAACATCTCTACTTCGTTTTATTTTCTGCAATGTAGAATTTTCTGTCGACTGCCGTCGCTAACTGCACCCGTTAACTGCTTAATTCTGACATGCCGTATATTGTAGTTGATTGTAGACAACTTCACAACTGATATCTGCTTAAGACCGACACACATGCACACACACTGCACTAGCCTGAATCACCCAAACACACGGCACACATTGCACTTTTGACATGAACTCACCAACACCCGGTGCTTATTTGAATCTGAAAACTCGCACGCATGCTAGACTTGCACTGAATCACACAAACATGCAGACGCATCACACATTGGTAATTCACTGAAACATACCAGGACCTGGCATCCGTTTGAACTTTGAAAAACACGCACACATGCTATGTTTACACTGATCCGCATGGGAGTACTGACACATCACAGGCCGTAGTCCACCTACTGGTGCACTGAAACCTGACATTTGCTTGCATCTGAAAAACGTGCACACGTGCACCAAGTTTACACTGGACCACTCAAAACACACTGACGCATCACGCGCCGTAGTTTACTGTAAGCACACCGGTACCCGGTTTCTGTTTGAATCTGAAAGACTTGCACGCATGCTAGATTTGTACTGACTTTAACTGTTTCTTCGAAACTGTACATTTCATATTGCTTTGCAACTATTTGCTTGAAAACAGGGAGATTCCCATGCCATCCGTGGGTATGGGAATGTTGCGGCTCGAGATTGGTATTTGGAGCTCCCCGAGGCGGTTCGACGCATCGTGGACGATGCGGGTTTCAGTTCCTTTTGCAGGGGACTTTCCAGGCTCTCTGCTTGCAGACCTCTCCTTGCCGCCTTGGCAGAGAGGTGGTGGGACACCACCGACTCTTTCCATCTATCCGCAGCGGGAGACATGACGATGACTCCCTACGACTTTTCGGTGCTCACCGGCATCGGGGTAGGGGGTGATCCGATCCCCTTCGACACCGACATGGACGAGTGGATCGCCGTTCAGATCTACTTGCTTGGTGAGGCGCCACCTCTAGCTCGTCCAGGCTTTGTCCGCTACTCCTGGTTTGAGGTGCAGTTCAGAGTGCAGCCTGCGTTGGTGGCGGCGGCTCCGATGACCGAGGCGGCTGTAGAGCAGTACGCACGTGGCTTTATGATGTTTTTGTTAGGGACGACCCTCTTCGCCGACCGGCGAACACCGTGCCTCTTTGCTTTCTCAGCGCACTGGTGGACGTCCGGGACCTCCTGCGATATGACTGGGGCGGCGCCGCTCTGGCCACCCTCTACGGCTACATGAGCTCAGTCTCTCGTGGCAGCGGGCAGTTGCTCGGGGGCTACTGGCGGGCTTGGGAGGTATGTCTTCTTCTCTGCTTTATATTCCTGCTCTACATACCTTCTGTATTCTGTACTGCACACACTGTGATCTGCTTTACATTTGTTGTATACTGTACACACGGCACACACATACTCTGTTTTACACTTGCTGTATACTGTACACACGGCACACACACACTTTGCTTTACACTGACTGTACACTGCTCACACTGTACACACACACTTTGCTTTACACTGACTGTACACTGCTCACACTGTACACACACACTTTGCTTTTACATTGCACAACACACGGCTCTGCTATTTCTGCTTTTTATTCTGTATTCTGCTTTATCTGATAAATGCACTGGTATCTATCTTGCAGTTGTGGGTTTACGCCTACTTCCCTAGGCTCGCTCCTGTACCCGATGCAGAGACCCCTCTGGTCGTTCCTTTCTCACGCCGCTTTGACGGGAGGTGCGTGCGGAGGCCCCGGGAGACCTTCAGCTTCTTCCGCCGCTACTTTGACACCATCACCCCTGCCGAGGTATGTTTTACTTGCAATTCATTTAAGCTTCGTCTTTTCACTGTACATTAGCAATAACAGTAGGTAACACACTGTATTTCAATTTCAGATCACCTGGCAGCCTTGGGCTCCACTGCCAGACGTGGCGCGGGATCGATTTGCTGGCGCCATCGATACCTCGCGTTACCGGATTTTGCTGGAGGGCCCGGTCTGTCGGGCTTGGTACCTAGGTGAGCGCTTCTTGCGTCAGACCCTAGGCCTGCCTGAGCAGATAGTCCCGGTGCACCCTCCCGAGCATATGCGGGATACGGAGAGGTTCACCGCCGAGCAGATGGCGGACTACACCATCGGCTGGGAGGCAGACGGCTTCAGAGGCAAGGGCGATTACTCAGAGTACGTCCGGACCTACATCATGCGGCCGCTGAGTGGTGGTCGCCGAGCTGAGAGAGAGAGACCTGCGGCGCCGGCGGCCGAGGAGGGCTCGAGTTCGCGGCAGGGGCGGGGTTCAGAGGGGACGGGGGGCCGGTTGGCCTGCTCTGCCCACCATGCTGACATACAGAGGGCAGGGTGGGGAGACCTTTCAGATCCCCTTTGCTCCTCCCCCGGCTGGTCAAGAGTTAGCCGGTATTCCTGACTTGCCTCCGGTATGTATCACTTCATTTCGTATTTTGCATTGTCATTCCATTTCAGTTTATTCGATATTCCACAGAATACTGATGCATCTGATACTTTTGCAGGCATCCTCCGAGTACACCCGGCAGTCCGTGGAGTTGAATGCCTCCATGATGGGGATGCTGCAGCGGACCTTCGACATCTTGGCTCTTTACAGCATTCCGGTATGTCTTCTCTGACTGTTTCATACAATCTGATGTACTGCGCAAAACTTGATAACTGCTCACGGCACTCACACACTGTATTCATACACTGCATTCTGCACTGATTCATTGCTCACGGTGTTCACATACACTGTACTCATACACTGCATTCTGCACTGATTCATCTGTTCTCAGTATTCACATACACTGTACTCATACACTGCATTCTGCACTGATTCACTGCTCAATATACTGATGCATTTGTCTTTTCATGCTGTTTCAGCCTCCCTTCCAGATTCCTCCGGTGGGCGGCGCTCCAGCTGGACCTCCCATTTCTACTCGGGACGGCAGAGCATATCCTCGCACCAGAGGAGGGCGCGTTCATGCTGGGAGTAGCTCGCGGGCACCAGTTCCAGATGACGAGTCTGAGGAGGAGGCGGAGTCATCCGAGGAGGAGGCCGGGGGCAGCTCGGGCTCGGGCTCGGATAGTGACACTTCTGGTGATGCTCCTGGACTTCTGCCCAGGAAGAGGGCGAGGACAGATCCCCCGGCACGAGGCCATTGATGATGTTGATGACCCAGACTTTTGCTGTTTTTTTTTTTATTTCTTTTCTTATTCTTTTCTCTTTTGTTGGTAGATAGAGTATTTTGTACTGCCGCAGGCAGATTTTGTTTCCAAAACTTATGTACTTGAAAAGATGATATGAAATGAAACAAACTTTTTGTCTAAAAAAAGTATTTACATTCGTGTATATTTCATACCCTGCACTGCATTGCATCATACTACACCTCAACTGTAAATGATATTGATCTGTTGTCTGAAAATTGAGCATTTGCACTATGATAATCGGATAACCAACCAATCAACAGCAAACAACTCATACAAACCACTACTCAAACTGGACACACAACCCATACTCTGTTGGGGATTAATCTGCATGCAGCCCATAACACAGCACTTGGTCCATTCTGCACACAGCAAACCCTGAACATAACCCAATCTG
>JAPPVO010005539.1:0-30243 GCA_030407325.1 Camellia japonica | reverse complement strand
TATTTATGGGCCTCCTCTTTATGCCGAAGCATCTGAGGGACCCTCTGTATCTTATGCGGCTGCGTATTGTTTGAGGACTCACCACTGGCCTCGCCAAACTCGCCTCCTTCGTTCATTATGTAATTTCAGAAAGCATCGCGGATGCGGGACTGTGACTGTGGTGGGGGGTTTTCAACTACAACACTCTGCAGCACATTGTGCTAGTCGGCAATGGCCACATATTGGTCGTGGCTACTGCTCCCTTCTCCTTGGACTATCCTCCTCGTCGTTGAAGATATCTCGTCAACGACTGAACTCATCCTCCTTGGAGATGGCTCTTCTTCGATCAAAGTTATCTCACAATCTTCCATCGTTAGCACTAATGTTTGGATTGAGAGGAGGGGAAGCGAAGGAAATAATTAGTTGTGAGGGGATGGAAACGAAGGATAAGGAAAGGGTTCTCTTGTTTGATAATTTAAATAGTTAAATTAAGAAAAAAAAATATAATTAATTTTCATATTCTAATATATTATTATGAGAAATATTTGACGTTCATTCTTTAACCATCCAACCAAGCCAACCTAATAAATTTATTTTCGCTGATATGGAATTTCATCCCACAAATAACATGACACGTGCGTAAAGAATCCATTCATTTAATTTTTCACATTTTCTGTCTTACTCATCATCATCTTTCCGAAAGATCGATGCATATTAATATTTTGTCCTATCATATAAATATGATTCGTATTATAGTTGCTTTATAAAATTTTCTTTTTAATTTTGTAGATATTTTTGGATCATATATGATATGACAAATGCAATCCTCTACTTAAGTCAATTTTTTTTATTCTAAGTATGAAATTATTTCAAACCTTACTATCCGTATTAATAATCAAGCTTAAATAACAATAGTCATATAGTAAAAAATGATTTACCGCTCCATTCATTGATTGTCATATAGTAAAAGTGGGAGTGAATGAGTCGCTTTGTGCTTGATCTGAGGTGTTGAGTGTTCGATTGCAACAAACTTCAAACTCATTTTTTAACACATGTCAATCAATGAAAGAAATGATCACATGGCATAGCCACCATATATAATAGTCAGTGACGAGTTGAAAAAATTTTAGTAGGCTGTTCAAAAATTTACACTTCACAAACTTTTTAATTTAAACTACACAAATCACAAAAAACAAAAAAGTTTTAATATATTAATATCATTGTTGCAACAAAAAAATATAAATACCTGAACTATTACAATTGCAACCACCAAGACTTCAGATTTTGAAATCATTATATAATAAGTTTGTAACTAGTATACCATGTCATTTTCGCTGATATGGAATTTCATCCCACAAATAACATGACACGTGCGTAAAAAATCCAATCATTTAATTTTTTTGCTTTTTCTGTCTTACTCATCGTCATCTTTCAGAAAGATCGATGCATATTAATATTTTGTCCTATTATATAAAATATGATTCGTACTATAGTTGCTTTATAAAATTTTCTTTTTAATTTTGTAGATATTTGTGGATCATCTATGATATGACAAATGCAATCCTCTACTTAAGTCAATTTTTTTTATTCTAAGTATGAAATTATTTCCAACCTTACTATCCTTATTAATAATCGAGCTTAAATAACAATAGTCATATAGGAAAAAATGATTTACACTACAACAAAACTGATTTTTTACGGCACCACATCAACGGCATACAATAAATGAACGCCGTAGTTTTTCACTTTTACAACTTGCTTTTTTTGCACATCATAAATACTTTTCCAATCACGGCATGTCTGTTGCGTAGGCCGTGAATGGTAATAATGATGATTTTTTGACGGCTTGCAATGCACGCCGTAAATAATAAAAATTGCTACGACGTGCATATGGCGTGCCGTTAATACATTAATTATACACGACGCACATACGTTAGCTGTGAAAAGTGAATACTTTTCACGGTGCACACAACGCCCACCATTAAAAGTATTACACTTTTTACGACGCACACATCGTCTGCCGTTAAAAGTATTACCTTTTCACGTCGCACAATGCATGTCGTGAATTGTATGATTAAAAAAAAAAAAAAAGAGCCAAAATGAAATTTGGGGCGCCAATATTTTTTTTTTCCAAAATAACTATTTTGCCTTCATCACAAGGGTTTCAATATCTCTCTATCTAATGATGATGAAGGCCGAATCAATTGCTGGGGTGATCATCTCATCTATCCTCCTCGTCGTTGAAGACATCTCGTCAACAACTGGACTCATCCTCCTTGGAGATGGCTCTTCTTCGATCAAAGTTATCTCACAATCTTCCATCGTTAGCACTAATGTTTGGATTGAGAGGAGGGGAAGTGAAGGAAATAATTAGTTGTGAGGGGATGGAAACGAAGGACAAGGAAGGGGTCCTCTTGTTTGATAATTTAAATAGTTAAATTAAGAAAAAAAATATAATTAATTTTCATATTCTAATATATTATTATGAGAAATGTTTGACTTTCATTCTTCAACCATCCAACCAAGCCAACCTAATAAATTCATTTTCGTTGATATGGAATTTCATCCCATAAATAACATGACACGTGCGTAAAGAATCCATTCATTTAATTTTTTACATTTTCTGTCTTACTCATCATCATCTTTTCGAAAGATCGATGCATATTAATATTTTGTCCTATTATATAAAATATGATCTGTATTATAGTTGCTTTATAAAATTTTCTTTTTAATTTTGTAGATATTTGTGGATCATATATGATATGACAAATGCAATCCTCTACTTAAGTCAATTTTTTTTATTCTAAGTATGAAATTATTTCCAACCTTACTATCCTTACTAATACTCGAGCCTAAATAACAATAGTCATATAGTAAAAAATGATTTACCGCTCCATTCATTGATTGTCATATAGTAAAAGTGGGAGTGAATGAGTCGCTTTGTGCTTGATCTGAGGTGTTGAGTGTTCGATTACAACAAACTTCAGACTCACTTTTTACCACATGTCAATCAACGAAGGAAATGATCACATGTCATAGCCACCATATAAAATACTTTCTCAATATATATCCACTCATAATTAGTGACGACTTCAAGAATTTTTAGTAGGGTGTTCAAAAATTTACACTTCACAAACTTTTTAATTTAAACTACACAAATCACAAAAAACAAAAAAGTTTTAATATATTAATATCATTGTTGCAACAAAAAAATATAAATACCTGAACTTTTACAATTGCAACCGTCAAGATTTTAGATTTTGAAATCATTATATAATAAGTTTGTAACTGTCATACCATGTCATTTTCGCTGATATGGAATTTCATTCCACAAATAACATGACACGTGCGTAAAGAATCCATTCATTTAATTTTTTACTTTTTCTGTCTTACTCATCATCATCTTTTCGAAAGATCGATGCATATTAATATTTTGTCCTATTATATAAAATATGATTCGTATTATAGTTGCTTTATAAAATTTTCTTTTTAATTTTGTAGATATTTGTGGATCATATATGATATGACAAATGCAATCCTCTACTTAAGTCAATTTTTTTTATTCTAAGTATGAAATTATTTCCAACCTTACTATCCTTATTAATAATCGAGCTTAAATAACAATAGTCATATAGGAAAAAGTGATTTACCACTCCATTCATTGATTGTCTTATAGTAAAAGTGGGAGTGAATGAGTCGTTTTGTGCTTGATCTGAGGTGCTGAGTGTTCGATCACAACAAACTTCGGACTCACTTTTTACCACATGTCAATCGATGAAATAAATGATCACATGGCATAGCCACCATATAAAATACTTTCTCAATATATATCCACTCATAATCAGTGACAACTTCAAGAATTTTTAGTAGGGTGTTCAAAAATTTACACTTCACAAACTTTTTAATTTAAACTACACAAATCACAAAAAACAAAAAAGTTTTAATATATTAATATCATTGTTGCAACAAAAAAATATAAATACCTGAACTTTTACGATTGCAACGTCAAGATTTCAGATTTTGAAATTTTTATATAATAAGTTTGTTATCAATATTATCAAATACATCATTTTCAATGTACGCAACCCAATAATCATTCATCCACCGATCTCTCATTTGGTTACGCAATTGATTTTTTATGTATTTCATTGTTGAAAAAGATCTTTCAACTATGGCAGTGCTACTGGTAGAATCAACACCAATTTCATAATCAAATAAACTAAAGGATATATAAGATCCTTTTTTGTTTCTACCAATTTTCTAGCAAGGTCACCCATTCCTTTAAGTTAATGGATTATGGGTTGGGATGGGTTGGGTTGGGTTGGGAAAGTGAGTTAGGGTGTTCAACATGAAGTTTTGGACTGAATTACATATATATACTGTGGGGATATATTTTCTGAGTACCAACACGTGGCCAAGGTGACGCCGACGTGTCAGCGGAGATGCCACGTGTCCTGATCATGACGCCGAGGTGATCTCGGCTAGGCCGAGGTTATCTCTGAAGATATCGAAATCCGGGATAAGCGGATAAGGGACAAGAGTCCTAGAATGAGGAAGGACTTTATCCTGGATAAGGATAAAGCTCTTAGGGAGTTTATCTTTATCTATTAGAAAGTCCAAGATAAGCACAGAGCAGAAGTCCATTGAAGCTAGGCTTCTATTGGGACTAGGATTGAGTTGGCTATAAAAGAGAGGCACCCCCATGGGTCTAAGGTACGCAATTTATATTCTAAACAGTAATTTTAGCACTTGATCTATCTTTGGGAGATAACTGACTTGATTATCGGAGTGCCCCCGGGTGGACGAACCACCGCCAGAATCTCTTCTTTCTATTGCAGGTCATCAGGCGCCATCTATTCTGCCAGTACTCTCCAGCTGAATACTGAGTTGGTAATGTGGTCAGATAGTCACTCACACAATTTGGCGCCGTCTGTGGGAAAGAAAGGAGAATAGATGGCCAACGTTGGACAGAAAGAGAAGATTGGGGATAACATTCCTACTGGGAGTGGGAGACCTGTTGACCTTCACGTCGAAGAAGACAATTGTAACGAAGAAACTCGTGACCAGAATCACGGGGGGAAGGACGTCGGCCAGGAAGGTGACGTACCAAAGAAAACAGACCAAAACGGGTACTACAACGAAGAAGACCTCCAGGTATGGAAAGAAAGATGCCTACAGAGGGACGATGAGGTAAAGACCATGGCGAACAAATTGGCGGACCTGCAAACAATGGTCAATTTTATGATGTAGAATAACGTCATGCAACCACCGTTCCCGCTGCAGGACACGCCGATTCCAGCGGCCAATGCCCAGAAGGAAGGGCAGAAAACAATCCCTGTTGCCCCCCAGCACGCCAGGAGCAAAAGACACTCTCACCGGCCGTCGAGGGAGGTCAGGCGAGGAGAGTCGAGAAGGAAAGAATCTCGAAGGACACATCGCACCAAGGAGGCAGACCCCAGAGAACATCAGCATGTTCAAAGACAGGAGTTGTGCTTCGACGCAACTGATAGAGAAAGGTCGAAAAGGGCTCACAACGAAGCTGAGAGCAGCTGTAGACACCCCATTTTTGACCGACCTTAAGACTCAGACGTCACCGATTGAGCGCTTGGTGATGTTGCATATTGTGCTCGTTCTGAGGTTGCGGAATCATGGCTGCGAGCCTTGCCTTCAGACTTCCGGACTCTTTTGCGCTTTGCCTCGATTTGCGAACCAGGCCCTGTTTTCTTTGTTTTCTCTTCCCGAAGGGAGGGAGAGATCTCGTAGATCATCTCTCAGTGGTCGTGGGCTACGTTTCGTGGTCGTAAGCCATTTTTTCCCGTTTGGACCCCGGTTTCCGTTTTTTCGGAGCTGTCGGCCGTGTGCCTCGATTCGGGACCGCTTAACCACCTCCGTTTGCTCCGGTTTTTGGCATACACCTTGTTTCCTCCCTTTTGAGGGACACTGTGGCCCAAGAGACCAACTTCATGGTCAAACACCACCTCCGGTGCTTAACAGCCTGTTTTCGGGGCCCCGAACTGCGCGTTTTGGCCCCCGAACCTTCGTTTTGCATCCGTCTTGGTCCATTTTTGGCAAGGACCTTATTTTCATTGTTAGAAAGGTTGTAGGAGGGTGGGAGACCAGAAATGTTTTTGAAAAACCAGCTTTTCTCTTCATTGCTCTTCGTCGTCCGTTTTTCTTACTAGAAAGCTGGTTTTTCCCATTCCCGGGCCACTTTTTCTGACTTTCCACCACACCATTGTGTTGTACACACCTGGGAGGCCACCAATATGGGTAGGCCAACCAGTAATTCTTCCTGACCCTTTTGAACCCCTCTAAAAAGCTGGTTTTTCTCTCTTCTGAACCACATTTTCTGGTTTTTCTCCATACAGCTGTGTTGCACTCATCTGGAAGGCCACCTTTTTGGGGTGGCCGACCAGTAATTGTTCTTGACCCCTTTGACCCCTAGTCGGCCGACCAGGGGAGGTGGCCGGCAGGCCACTTTGGCCTTTTGAACTTGGTCGGCCAGGTTTGTCTCTTCAGGTGCCTTCCAGCTATGCCAGCTGTTTTGCACCAGATCCACTCCCTGAGGGTTTGTCCTTGTTTTTGGTCCATTTTAGGTGGTTTTTACCCCCTTTGCTTGGTTTCAAGATGGTTTGGCCCCTTTGGTCAAGCTTCTTGAGGAAGCTTGACCCTTTTGGTTTAGCTTCCCCAAGAAGCTTGACCCCTTTGGTCAAGCTTCCTTCAGAAGCTTTGAGCCCCCTCTCTTGGCTTCTCCAAGAAGCCTCATCTCTTTCCCTCTATATAAACAACCCTCAACCTCCATTTGCAAGGGTTAGAAAAACCAGCTGGAGCATATCCCCACAATCCTCCATATCTCTCTCATCCAAGCCTCAAAACACCCTTGTCCTTGCACCATTTACACACCAACTCATAGCCTACCACCCCCATCATCCATTCCAACACCTTGAGGCTGATTTTTAGAGGTTAGGAGCTCATTTTCTTGGACCAAAAGCTGCTGCATTGCTGTGCTACAAGGGTAAGCCTTCATTCCCTCTTTTCTTACATTATTTTACTTCATAGCTTAGCCCTATTTTAAAGCATTTCTGGGCTTCGACCCAAACTATAAAGTGTCATATTTTGAGCCCCTCTTCAACTTTTTTTAAGGGTTCTTTGCTTTTTGAGGCCATCTACTCTCCCTTTGTGCTTTATCTCTCTTTTAGGGCTTATTTTGCATGATATATTAGCCTTATTTGTGAGCATTTTTGGGCTTCGACCTAAACTGTAAAGTGTCTTATTTTGACCCCCTCTCCAACTTTGTTGAAGGGCTCTTTACTGTTTGAGGCCATCTACTTCCCCTCTCCCTCTATCTCACTTTTAGGGCTATTTTTGCATCATATTTTAGCCTTAATTGTGAACACTTTTGAGATTTGATATAAACTGGAAAAAGTCTTTTTTTGACATCCTCTTTAAGTTTGGTTAAGGTTCCATTTCTGTTTGGGATCATCTTCTTCTATGCATGCTTCATTCCTTCATGATTAGGGCTATGCATTAGAGCACTTGCATTGGCCATGGTTTGGCCTCTTATCCACTGGCTTAGATGCATTCTTGAAGGTCAAAATCAGAAGGGGGTGACCCCCTCTCTCCTTGTCTTGTTTGGTGATCCTTTTGGCCTTCCGAAGGGACCCTATTTTTCATGCTTTGAAGTCACTTTCCAGGCCTCATTCTGAGGGTTTTGAGGTCTGACTTGGCTCTGTCCGAGGCCCTTTCGGCTATATTTTATGTCTATGATACATGTGTAGAGAAATCCCATTCAAGGCCTTTCCAAGAGGCCTTTCTTTGCATGTTTCTGAGACTGATTCCAGGGCCTATTTGGTGGGTTTTAGGGTTGTCATAACCCATTTCCAGAGTTGGTTTGGTCTTGCTAAGTGTCTATCTTGTATGTGCTTAATAACCCCTTGTATGGCCCTCTAAAGGAGCTCATCATTTTGGCATGCATTGGCTGTATTTCAGTGATTATTTGGGCATATTTTGGCATGTTTTATTCATTGATTTTTTTTGGTTTGATGAGTTTTCATACGCTTCATATACATGCCATGTAAGCCATGTTTGCTAGTCAAAGTTGCATGCTATTTTAGTCCATCATGCTAGCATCTTTTGGTCATGCTTTGAACTAGAAATGTTCATGTTTTGGGACTGCCTTGGCTCTGTCTTTGTGCTTCAAAGTCAAATAATGCATGCTTTGTATAGCTATAAGTCAATACATGTGCCTAGTTTTGAGTTTTGGGGCTTATCTCATGCATCAGGTGCCATGTTTCCATGTTTCGGGACCTTTTAGCATCATGTTTCAGTGCTGGAATTTACATGTTTGAATGCCATGCTTCATCCTTGCCATGCCTTGTTAGAGTTGCATGTTGTGTCTTAGGATCGGTCCTCGGTTTATGTGCATGTGTACACGCATTTCGGTTATCTCATTTTCATCTTGTGGCCACTGATGTGGGTGTGGCTGAGATCCACTCATATTGGTGTAAGCCCATATTGCATTGTGTATGCCATCTTAGTCTATAGCATTATGTATGCTAGGTTGTATGTTAGAGCATTGTGTATGCCATGTCACATTGAGCATTGTGTATGCCATTTCATAGCATTGTGTATGCTAGGTTGCATGTTAGGATTGCATTCATGCATGTCATGCATATTGCATTGTGTTTGAGATAGGAGTTAGCCCAAACACGGGAAACGAGGGACGTTTCGTACTCCGAGTGACGGAACGTGTCTCAATTCCCAGTCGCCGACACTCCGGATTAACCATGATGGAGTCTCGGTCTTGTTGTATTTATATGTGCATTCATTTCACATTGAGTCGTGCAATTCGACTCCTCAGCCATCATGCATCAAGATGCGTGATTGGTGGCACGAGGATCGAGGTATGCATACATATGTGAAAATACTTTGCCATGCCCCTTTCTTGCTCTCTGTTGCAGCATATCAGAAACCGGTAGTCTTTTGGAGCTTCGTGCAATATTCTGGGCTTAATTATAAACAGAGGCTAATTAGGGCATCGCAATGGATTTCCGTGCAAGGCAACTCAAGCATGCCGCATTCATCATTCGGAACAAAGCTAAGGCGGTCCATGGATTTGCGTGCTAGTTTACTGCTTTCCTAGTTAAATTTGTTAATTAATTAGGGTTTTGTATTTATTCGGACTGTACTATTTATTCAGACTGTATATTATTTATTCGGACCCTCCGAGCGAGGGCACAATTGTAATAAGTGTGCGTGTGTGCGATGTATGTCTTCCAACCCCACGTCTTTCTCCCTTTTATTTACCAGCTTATGATGGTTAGATTAGGGCATGTTTCAATTAGCATACAGTATGATAGCATGTTTGCATTCATCTATCTGTTTTGCATGCACCGGGCTCGGCGCATCATACTAAATTGTATTGTATTTCAATTCCGAGTTGAATACTTGTTAGTTGTAGCACTTCGCATGCCATCTTTAGAATAGCCGAGCCTGCTATAGTTGCATTTTTGCATGTGTTGCATTAGGCATTTTTGTATAATTAGGATCATGCATGGATTTCTAACATATCTTCTGTTTTGGCTTGGAGTACTCGGTAAGTTTTTATGCTTTAGCATCCTTGCATGCGTGTGAGTGACTGCCATGATAGCATGCTTACCATGAGGCTATATGCTTATGTGATATATCTGCCTGAATGCCTGTGGGTGAAGGTTGGGTTATTTGGATTGGAACAATTCATCGACTGTGAGTTTTAAGCCCACTAGATAGTGGCAAAACCATCTTTTCTAAGCCCACCCGAGGGTGGTAAAATCTGCATTTTTAGCCTACTTGCGAGTAGCAAACCACTTTCTAAACATCCAATTCAGGCTATCCAGTCTATACTTGTATGCTGTGCGCATCACATAGCAAATCTAGGCTAATAACCGGGATAAGAACGCATAATGTTTTCAAAACTAGATATCATGATTAGTAGAGGCCGATCTTTGATCGGGCGAGCGGGGGTGCTCACGAAGTGACCTTCCCCAATCGTACCTGTAGACGTCCCCGAACGCATCCCGGGAGGGTTAGGTCCCGTTCCGTTCATATTGGGTTCACTACAGTTCGGACTCAAATTGTCACGGTTCTTAATCTGAACCAAAGAGTCCAACTCTGGCAAATCGTTTTGAGAAAAACAGATTTCGAAAAGAAGTGCCAAACATGGACTGCTTTGCCAGATACAGAGTCGCCACCTAAATATTTTAAAATGGGAAATTTAGGAAACCCTGACTCGGTGCCGAAGGCCACGTGTCCATCATCACCAAAGTAGTCTTGGCTCGGAGCTTGGGTACGATCGGGGAAGGTCAGCTATGAGCACCCCCTTTCGCCCGGTCCGAAGACCGGCCTCTACTAACCGTGATATCCGATTTTGAAAACGTTACGTGTTCTTATTCCGGTTATTAGCCTAGAATTACTATGTTATGCGCGCAGCAAACAAGTATAGACTAGATTGCCTAATTTGGAAATAAGCATTGCATATCCGTTTTCTTTGAAAATGCTTTGGAATTTGCTACTCGCAAGTAGGCTAAAATACGGATTTCAATGAGTTATTCCCAACTCAAGCAATCCAACCTCCACCCACAGGCATTCAAATAGTTTATCACATAAGCAACTAGTCACATGGTAAACATGCTGTCATGTTAACATTCACACGCATGCGAGATGCTAAAGCATAGATACTTACATCGTACTCCGTCCCAAAACAATAAACTGGTTAGCAATCATATGCATGTCCTAGTTCATGTTAAGTGGCTAATGCAACACATGCAAAGATGCAGTTTAGAGTAGGCTCGGCTATCCTAGACATGGCATGTGAAATGCTACAACTATCACGTATTCAATTTGGAATGAAAGTACGATGCAGTTTGTATGATGTACCGAGCCCGGCATGTAAACAAATGTATGGATGCACGCATGCATTGCATAAGGTATGCTAAAATAAACGTGCCCTAATACTAACCATTAAAAGCAGGTAAATAAAAGGGAAGAAAGAAGTGGGGGTTGGAAGACATACAAACACACTCACCCACACTTATTACAAATATGCCCTCGCTCGGAGGGACCAAAAGAATAATACAGATTAATTAGCTACGCAAACTAATTAAAATATTACAGTCCAACTAAATTAATCAAATAAATCAATTAATCTAATTAAAGCAGTAAACCGCCTCGAGATGAGGGCCGGATGCAACGCATGCTCGGGACTTGCTCGGAATTGCACTGCCATGCTTAGATTGCCTCTGTTTTCCCTGCTTTGCATCTCAAAAGACTGCCAAAGTCTCAGGAGTGCCTCCCAGGACACTGAGGGACATCATCGGCTGAGTAGGACTTCCACCGGCATCAGCATGAAGTAACCGGCACAAAATTCATCCATCGGCCATCAATAGACTGCCGGTCGGCACTAAATACTGCCGGCCGGCACTAAATACTGCAGAACCTGCAACTCACAGCAGCAGAGGGAAAAAACTTGCATAGCAATGTAATTCCAACAATGTGTGCACCAATCACGCCCCTTATCATATTTGTGACTCAAATAGGGCATGCGCCTCGATTCTCGGGCCACCAATCACGCATTTCCATGCATGATGGCCCAAAGAACCAAATGTGCAACTTCTATTTCAAATGCATGCAAACCAAACAAACACACAAGGGTGCTAAGCCTCTATCATGACTTGGTCAAGAGGTAGAGCATGCATGTTTATGTGATGCAATCCTAGACATGTCAACTAGTATGCAATCATGCCAATGCAAAGGAGCATACAAGCTAACAAACATACAAGGCATGAAACACCAATGTCAATCATCAAGTATGCAAGGTGTAATGTGGGTGTCCAAGCATGCAAACAAGCATGTGACTTCATTCAATCATGTTAGTCCTAACATGCATTTACTTACCAATGCATTACAACACTCAAGGAGCATATGCAAGCAACAAGAGGATGGACTTGCACATAGGTTAGGCAGCTCTAAATAAGCCTAAAATCAGTGGCCAAATGCCATAGAAGTGAAGGCTAAGATATATGCAATACATGCACACATGCAAGCATACATAATCCAACACTTAGGCATAAACAAGCAACTCTTAAGAACACTTAAAAGAGGCTAACATGGACATATTAACATGCATATATAAGCTTTATAATCATGTTGGACATGGTGCCAAACCAAGCAACAAAATAGACTAAGCATGCAACAAATGGTCAAAGCATCCAAGGCAAGCCAAAGGAGACCTAAACCATGGCTAAGCCAACCAAGCCTCACAAGGCCAAGAAGGCTTAAAACAGGTCTAAGGTAGCCTTAGACCATCCAAAAGGGACCTCCTAGATGGCATCTAAGTGGCTCTAGAGCAAGGCACACACAATGACCAAATCATTAGGCATACAACATATGCTTTCAAAACTTCAAAGAGGCATGCAAGGCAATCATTCGAGCATGTCTAAGGGACTGAAATAGCATGCTAAATGGTTCCAAACCATTGAAAATAATGCGAGCAAGGCATGCTATACTTTCATGCTCTTAAGGCCAACAAGAAAAATGCAAAGAGGCTATGTGATGCAAGCTAAGATCGACCAAAGTAACCATGGACAGACCTTATTCATGGAAAAATAAGCATACAAGCTTCATGAATCTAAGCCTAAAACATGTTAGAATAGAGGCACACAACCTAATGCATGTTAAAGGACTAAAGAGGCATTACAAAGCATCTATGCAAAACATGCAAGGAGTACTAAAACCAACATGATACAAAGTTATAATAGGGTCACCCCCTTTCCTTCAAGGCATTACAAATGCCATACAGCTGCTGAAAAATATCTCAAAAAGCAACTGAACAGTAGTCGGTAGGGCAAAATTGTCATTTTGACAAAATTGACTGCCGACCGGCACAAAAGAGTGCCGACCGGCACAATATAGTGCCGATGGCAACACCAACCAGGCGGTGGCCTCTAGCCACTGCCGGTGGTGTGTGGGGATGCCTCACAAGGCATTCCCTGCCCCTCCAAGGCAAAGCACAAGTGTTTGGTGCAAAACCAGACACAAAACGGTCAAGTTCGGAGGTCCTGAGGCAAGGCGCGTAGCCGAGAACTCCGGGAACTCCAAACGAACACGAATATGGATAATCACCGAGTGTTCAAGCGGTGACGTCCAGGTCTTGAGGACGGTCAAAAATGCGGTGTCTACAGTACCCAAGTTCCCGAGCCGAGGCAACTTTGGTGATGACGAACACGTGACCTTTGGCAAACGAGTCAGGGTTTCCTAAATTCCCCAAAATAAAATATTTAGGTGGCGACTCTATATCTGGCAAAGCAGTCCATGTTTGGCACTTCTTTCAAAAAAATCTGTTTTCAAAAACGATTTGCCAGATTTGGACTCTTTGGTTCAGATTGAGAACTGTGACACAAATTGAGTCCGAACTGTAGTGAGGCCCAAGGGCGCGTCTACAGCAGTGCACCTAAAAGGATGAAGTCGGGAGATAGTCGAGCTCCTGGGCAGACCAAAGAGGACTTAAGAGATTACCTCAAGAGGAAGCAACAAAATGCCGAGGTAACTTCCCCTGTTAAGCCGAGAACACCATTCTCGGTGGAACTGGACAGATTTGAGGCACCAAAAAGATTCAATATGCCGAGGTTCCAGATATACGATGGGAAGTCGGACCCCAACTTTCACGTCGGATTATACCTGAACTCGATGGCACTATACATTGGGAACGAGCCGTTGCTCTGCAAGGTGTTCCCCTCATCCTTCGGGGAGATTGCATCGGATTGGTTTCACAAATTGCCAAAGGGAAGTGTGAAGACCTTGGAAGACCTGGTCGAGATGTTCGTGGCCATGTTTGTGACAAATAAACTACAGCCATTAACGGTAGACGCCTTGATGGCTTTGAGGATCAGCAAGGATGAAGGCCTTAGGGCCTACGCAAAAAGGTATTATGAGGTGTTCAATCGAATACCTGAGTGCAACCAAGAGGTAGCAGTCGTGTCTTTCAAGAACGGCCTAAAAGATGATTGTGCACTACGAAAGTCATTGACAAAGACATTGCCAAAAAGCATGGAGGAGCTCATGGCCAGAATTGAGAAATACCCCAGAGCCGAGGAAGACACGCCAGGGATTAAGGCGACAAAGCAAGAAAAAGCAAGCAGTTCACCGAAGCGAGGCCGAGGTAACAACGGATCCAACAAGCAAGAGATAGGACTGGGAACCGCACAGGCAGTCACGACTGTGAGAACCCGAATATAAAAATTAAATAAATAATTAATAATAATATTACAATCTCAAATATTTTGATGGTAAATCCTAAAGTGCAAATTAAATATTTGGGGGATCTTTAATTAATTTTTAAACTATAAATAAATTTTTATGAAAGTCCACAATTTTTAAGACTATTGATAATAATCTTAATGATAGTAACAACAACAACAATAATAATAATAAACTATTTAGTAAGGGGTCATTTTGAAAATTTATTATAAGTGGATAAAACCCTAATGGTGAGATATTAATTCTTTTCTAAACAACACACAGCAGCCACTTTAGGCTTAGCAGCCGTGGGTCATTGAGAGAGAGGGACGAAGAAATCTGTGGCAAACAAGGAGAGAGGAATTCTGCGTAATCTACTGTGTGGGTAAGTAAATTGTTTATTCTCACTTCTATTATTATTTTTGATCTTCCATAGTTGAGTTTGTGAAACGCATGGTTTAATCATTCAGGTATATGGGCTGGTGTGAAGGGAAGTTTAGTGTATCAAACTTGGGTTCTGGGTATTAATGATGGAAGAACAGGTGTTGTGTGGTTGCATGAATCTCATTGTGGAAGAGATGTGGCTTTATCTTTTGTGTGTTGTGTTGTCAGGTCACTGGTGCTCCTGTTTGGTGTTGTTACTTAAGGTCTAGATATAATGTTTAAGGTTCAAACATTCATGTTTAAAGAAGGGATATTATTCAAGGAAAAAAAAAATTCTGTGCAGAATCATAGATTTTAAAAATCAAGAAACTATATCAAACGGATGAATTTTAATCTGAAATTTTTACAGTAGATCAATTAAATATTGAATTGCATATCTGAATTTTTTCATAATTTTTGGGAGTCAAAATCCACATAAATTGAGGTATTCAAATCTGTCCAGAAAACCAGTCCGAAACAGTAAGTTCGGGAGTGTTGTTCTCTTTGGGTATAAATCCAAAAATTATCAAATTAGTGTCATTAGAACCGGTTACGAGTCTAGTTTCGCATGTTTTTGGCCTTGCATTGATTGCTCATGTATATTAAGAGAACCGTCAATTTCTTTAAAGTGCTGCAGAAAACAACCTGTTTGGATATAATAAATTGTAGATAATTATTTTGATAAGCAAATCAAGTGAAACCAATTGGGTTTGAAACTTAGGATAAATTAGATCACATCTGGAGGTTATTGGAATTTTTCGAATAGTGTGGAGTGGGTTTTGTAATTTTCAAAGTTAGCGAATAGGTTGGGAAGGCTTGTTTGAAATCCTGTTTTTATCTTAAAGTCACAATTAATTAAGTTTTGACCGGAACCCATGTCTTGGGTGATTTTAAACCTTGAAGAACATGAACTTAGGTAATATTTAAGAGTAGCGGTGATTTGGGTTGAGCCATGTTAGTGCGCTTTAGTTGAGGTTACTTAGTTCCTATTTTTTTTTTTAGTATTTTAAATTAGTTGTGACGTGTAGTTTTTATACTTGGTTCAGGGCATTAGTTGGACTTTTACAATCTATTCGAGGATTATATTATTTCGATTTCAGGTGAGTAGTTTCATGCTACGTATTTTTATAAATGTTCCCCTACCCTGAATTGTTGGAAAATTAAATTGTTGTTTTAAGACTAAACTGTTTTGATAAATTATTATATTATCAATGGAATCAAATTATTTTTGAAACATGTGTGAGCTTGGCATACTGTAAACTATTTGTTTTGGTCTCATGTTTATAATGATGAACTACCATGTTTTGCGAAACTGATGTGTATTGATTATTGGGACCATGTGTGTATTTAGTCCAGGGAAATTATTCCACTGTGTGTGGTGACTCTGGCCACTAGGGAACAGATCCGGGTTGGGCCGTGATGACTCTAGTGCTCAACGATTGTAAGGAAAAGACCTTTAAAAACAACTAGGTGACCTTCAATCGGATCGTCTTTGAGAAAAGGCCCAGGTGCCACCTTGAGGATGACTCTTAGTTCGGTATTGGATCCAACGGGGCTTATAGCCTTGAGAATTGTGTGGCATATTATTTGTTTTTATTGGTACCCAGAAAATTATTGGTGTTCATGTTATAATCTGTTTTAAGTAGAAAATGTCGTTTATCATGTTCTTATGAGACATGAGTATTTTAAGTGTTGAACTGTGGAACCTTCTTTTTGAAACAGATTGTATTTACCAAACCGTATGCCAATCTAGTTTCTGTGATATATATATATATCTTATTTTGGAATTTATCCCTGTTCTCAAAACTGTATTTACTATCCATGTTACTACTCACTGAGCTATCAGCTGACTTAGTTTTTTTTATCACTTCCAGGTGTTAGAAGGACTTAGAGTGGATTTATGTCATAGCGGGGACTCGATTGCATGGACCTCTAGGACATACATTTATTTTGTTTTAGATTGTTATATCAAGTTTGTGCATACTTCTTATTTTATTGAGGTTCGTTTAGGATTATTTTGATATGTGGGCTGTTTATACCCCATAAGTTTGGATGGTTTTGATTACGGTTGATTTTGCCGTTTATAGTTGTGGCATGTCACTGGATTGAGTTTTGATTTATTTATTTTTGGGCTGTCATCACATTTATTCTTTGTGGTTTTGGGTTCATGTTTAGGCTTACGTGTGCCTTAGGCTAAGTCCCTGTGGGCCACGGCCGGTCATGCCCGAATTTGGGGTGTGACAGTTGTGGTATCAGAGCAATAGGTTTATTGAGTTACATATCTTGCATTTCATCATTTAGACGAGGTCCGAGTCCCTATAGTCCTTAGTTGTGTTTGGTTAAGTTAGTTTTGTTTAAACTTGTGTTGAATCTTTCTTGATTTCAGTTTGAAGGTTAAGAGTTGACACCAAGATATCTACACAGATTGTCTATTCCTTGTGAGCCTTTGATGTTTGTATTACCTTGTCTACTCCATTAGGTGGGACAGTAGTATTGGGAGAAACAGTAGTGTTGGGAGATGTCTGTAGATCTTGTGAGATAAAGATGTATGGTAGGATTTTTGCAGTGGATTTTATTTCTTTAGAGATAAAGGATTTTTATGTGATTTTGGGGATGGATTGGTTGACAAAGCATCATGTCTCTGTTGATTATTTTAGAAAGAGGGTAGTTTTTGCTATGCTGGGACAACATGAGTTTTTCTTTCAAGGAGATAGGAAAGGATCTTCTATCAGTTTTATTTATTCGCTTCAGGCTAACTGAATGTTGAGAAGAGGGTGTCATGGTTATTTAGCTTGTGTGGTGAGTATTGAACTGCCAGAATAAAAGTTAGAGGAGTTTCCTGTAGTGAGTGATTGTGTTGATGTTTTTCCAAAGGATCTACCTGGACTTCCTCTAGATCGTGAGGTAGAATTTTCCATTAACTTGGTCCCCAACACAACACTTATTTCTAAAGTACCCTATATAATGGCACCATTGGAGTTGAGGGAGTTTCAAACTCAGTTATAGAAGTTGTTAGAGAAATGCTTTATTAAGCCTAGTGTTTCACCTTGGGGAGCACCTGTGTTGTTTGTGAAGAAGAATGATGGGTCTATGAGGTTGTGTGTTGATTATAGAGAACCGAACAAAGTCACAGTGAAGAATATGTATCCTTTGCTACGTATTGAGGACCTATTTGACCAATTGTAGGGAGTTCAAGTATTCTCTAAGATTGACTTGAGGTTAGGCTATCACCAGTTGAAAGTAAGGGATGAGGATGTTCCTAAGACTGCTTTTAGAACCCGTTATGGGCATTATGAGTTTTTGGCGATGCCTTTTGGTCTCACAATTGCAACAGCTGCATTCATGGATTTGATGAACAGAGTATTCAAACCCCAACTGAATAAATTTGTGGTAGTGTTTATGGATGACATCCTAATTTAATCGAGTAAGGAGGAGCATGAGCAGCATTTGAGGGTAGTACTGCAGATCCTTAAGGAGAAGAGATTGTGTACAAAATTTAAGAAGTGTGAATTCTAGTTGAGTAGTGTATCCTTTTTGGGTCATGTGGTGAGTAAAGATAGGGTATCTGTGGATAGCACGAAGGTGGTAGAAAATCATTGATTGGCCACGACCTACTTCTGTGACAGAGGTACGTAGCTTTCTACGGCTTGCTGGATATTAAAGAAAGTTTGTGGAAGGATTCTCCCGTATTGCTTTGCCATTTATAAATCTCACTAGGAAAGAGGTAAAGTTTGAGTGAAATGATGATTGTGAGTGTAGCTTCCAAGAGTTTAATTAGAGGTTGACATCAGCTCCAATCCTTGCCTTATCTACTAATGGTGGTGGTTTTGTGATTTATAGTGATGCTTCACGACAGGGTTTAGGATGTGTGCTCATGCAGCCTGGGAAGGTGATTGCTTATGCGTCACGACAGTTGAAAATACATGAGAGAAACTATCCTACGCACGACTTGGAGTTAGCAGCAGTGATTTTTGCTCTTAAGATCTGGCGGCATTATTTGTATGGAGAGTCATGTGAGATTTACACTGATCATAAGAGTTTGAAGTATATTTTCACACAGAAGGAACTAAATTTGAGGCAAAGAAGATGGCTTGATGTAACCACGCCCCGCAAGGGACCGCGCTACAGCTCGGACTCTTCCGTTTTTGTTTGGATGGTGCGGTTCTAAATCTGAACCAAAGAGTCCAACTCTGGCAAATCGTTTTGAAAAAAAACAGATTTTGAAAAGAAGTGCCAAACATGGACTGCTTTGCCAGATTACAGAGTCGCCACCTAAATATTTTTTAATGGGAAATTTAGGAAACCCTGACTCGGTGCCGAAGGCCACGTGTCCGTCATCACCAAAGTGGTCTTGGCTCGGGAGCTTGGGTACGATCGGGGAAGGTCAGCTATGAGCACCCCCTTTCGCCCGGTCCGAAGACCGGCCTCTACTAACCGTGATATCCGATTTTGAAAACATTATGTGTTCTTGTACCAATTATTAGCCTAGAATTACTATGTGATGCGCACAGCAAATAAGTATAGACTAGATTGCCTAATTTGGAAACAAGCATTGCATATCCGTTTGTTTGGAAAACAGTTTGAAATTGCTACTCGCAAGTAGGCTAAAATACGGATTTCAATGAGTTATTCCAACTCAAGCAATCCAACCTCCACCCACAGGCATTCAAACAGTAATATCACGTAAGCATTTAGCCGCATGGCAAGCATACTGTCATGTTAACATTCAGACGCATGCGAGATGCTAAAGCATAAATACTTACACCGTACTCCGTGCCAAAACAATAAACTAGTTAGCAAAATATGCATGACCTAGCTCATGTTAAGATGACTAATGCAACGCATACAGAGTGCAATTAGACAGGCTCGGCTATCCTAAACATGGCATGTGAGATGCTACAACTATCACGTATTCAAGTTAGATTTGAAATACAATGCAGTTTGTATGATGTACCGAGCCCGATGCATGTCAACAAATGCATGAATGCACGCATGCATTGCATAAGGTATGCTAAAATAAGTATGCCCTAATCTACCACCAAAAGCGGGTAAATAAAAGGGAGAAAGAAGTGGGGATTGGAAGACATACATCCACTCACACACACTTATTACAACTTTGCCCTCGCTCGGAGGGACCAAAAGAATATACAAATTAACTAACTACGCAAGCTAATTAAAATATTACAAATCAACTAAATTAATTAAATAAAGTAATTAATCTAATTAAACAGTAAACCGCCTCGGGATGAGGGCCGGATGCGGCGCGTGTTCGGGACTGGCTTGGAATCGCACTGCCATGCACGGATTGCCTCTGTTTCCTCTGCTCTCCTCCTCAGAAAATTACCAAAGTCCCAGGAGTGCCTCTCAGGGCATTGGGGATCACCACCGGCTGGGGTAGGACACCACCGGCTGAAGGAGGAGGCCACCGGCACTGTATTTATCCATCGGCTGCAAATTGACTGCCGGTCGGCACTAAACACTGCCGGCCGGCACAAAATACCTGCAGAACCTGCAACTCACAGCAGCAGAGGGCAAAACTTTCATGGCAATGCAATTCAAGATATTTATGCACTATACACCCCTTTATCATGTTTGTGACTCAAAGGGGGGATGTGCCTCGATTCCCGAACCACCAATCACGCATTTCTATGCATGATGGCCCAAAGAACCGAGAATGCAACTTTGATTTCAAATGCATGCAATGCAAACAAGCAAACAAGGGTGCTAAACCTCTATCATACTCCACTTCAAGAGGTCAAACATGCACAATGCAAATGCAACCCTAAGCATGTCAACTAGGCATGCAACATGGACTATGCAACATACTTATGCAAAGGGTTCAAGCAAGCATTCAAGACAAGCATGCAAACCAATTAGAGGATGGACTAAAACATGAATTAGGCCACCCTAAAAAGGCCCAAAATCAGTGGCCATGATGCTAAGGAAATGGGGGCTAAAATGCACACACACATGCATGCAATTATGATCCAACACTTAGACACAAACATGGCAACTCTCAAGCACACTTGAAATGAGTTAAACATGGATAATTAGCATGCATATAAAACTCTGAAAATCATGCAAAACATGATGCCAAATCATGCAACAAAGCAAGCTAAACATGCAACAAATAGGGGTGAAAGAATAACCGGAAAGACCGATTAGACCGACCGAACCGACCGAACCGAACGGTTTTCGGTCGGTGTTTTAAGTTTTCAATAGGTCGGTTCGGTTCGGTTTATTTTTTTCTGTACATTCGGTTCGGTTTTCGGTTTTTGATTTTTTGAACCGCACCGCACCGAACCGAACCGACTTATGTCATTTAAAAATATTTTTAAATATTTAAATTGATTTGAATTAAAATATTGATTTGAATTGATAAAAATATAATTTGAGAGTATGAGTTGTATTTTGAGTTTGTGAGTTAAATTAAAATATTTAAAAATATTTTTATAATATAGAGTTTGAATTTATTTTTATAAAATATTTTAAATTTAAAAAATTAAAATCGTATATTTTGAAATTAAAATATTTTAAAATATTCAAAAATAAAAAAATATAATATATTTAAATATTTAAAATCTTAACAAAATTAAAATATTTTTAAATATTTAAAATATTTAAAAAATTAAAATATTGATTTGAATTGATAAAAAAAAAAAAAAAAGCCAAAAAACCGAAAAACCGAAAAAACCGTACCGTACCGTAATAAACCGAACCGCGCCGGTTTATGTCATTTTTCTGGGCGGTTCGGTTCACAAATATGAAAAACCGAAATGATCGGTTCGGTGCAAAACGACTGAAAAAACCGACCGAACCGAACCGATTTCACCCCTAGCAAAAATGGCCCAAGTCTTCAAAGCAAGTCTATGAAGCATTAAACCACACCTATGCAAGGCAATTATGGCATGCATTAATCAACCAAAACAGATTTTTAGCATGTCAAATTAGGCCCAAAGGACCACTTAGATGGCATCTAAGAGGCTTGAAATCGAAGGCATGTATTAAGGCCAAAACATGGAGCATTCAACACATGCTTTTAAAGCATTAAAGAGGCCACTAAGGCAAGCATACAAGCACACCAAAGGGACTGAAATAGCATGCTAGGTGGTTCCAAACTATCAAAAATAATGCAAGCAAGGCATGCTACACACTCATGCTCTTAAGGCCAACAAGCCAAATACCAAGAGGCTATGAGATATAAGTCATGGTCGACCAAAACAAGTATGGACAGACCTAAAGCATGACAAAATAAGCACACAAGCTTCATGGATCTAAGCCTAGAACATGTTAAAAACAAAGACATACAACCTAGGCATGTTAAGGCAACATTAAGGCATTACAAAGCAACTATGCAAATCATGCAAAGAGTACTAAAACCAACTTAGAAACATGTTATATCATGGCAATATAAGCATAAAATGCAGCCAAGACATGCTCAACAAATAATCAAACATGGTGCTCCTTTGGAGGCCAAAACTTGCCCTTTTCAAGGACAACAAGGAGAGGGGGTGGCCCTCTCCTTCTTGGACTTCAAGGCACCATCTCCACCACTGAAATCCCTCAAGATTTCAGTGGTGGAGAGGCCCAAGCACCAAAGTCTCGGATCTCTCACAAAATAGCAAAAAAGGGCCCTTTTCAAGGCCTAAGAGTGGTCAAACTTGCTCAAACCACAAAACACTCTTAATGAACAATAAAAAGGCTTAAAAAACAGAACTTTTACGTGTTAGTCACTAAGCACAAAAACAGTTCTAAACTAGGTAAAAACAAGGTGCAAAAATGGGGTAAAAAGAGAGTTAGTGTCTTACCCTTGGAGCCTCTTCAACAAAGATGATGTGTTGGCTTCCTTGAGCACCAAACCAGCTTCAAAGCTTCACAACAGACCTCTGGACCTTCAAGAACCCAAGGAAGGTGAAACACTAGGTGTTGGTGAGTAAAAGTGTGACACTAACACCTAGTGTACAAAACAAGAGGGAAGAAGAGAGATAGGAGGTGTATCTATCCTAACCCTAAGAACCAGACCTTGGTCTGTCTAAAATGGCTAAAATTTTGTAACCCTAAGCCAAGAGAGGAGTGGTCCTCTTATAGGCAAGCAAAGCTTGCAAAGCTTACAAGCTAAGCTAACTAGAGGGTCATCCCTCCATACACGTGTATGGAGGGGAACCAAAACTATACAGCTGTCTGAAAATATCTCATAAAGCAACTGCACAGTGTCCGGCCGGCAAAGAGTGTCATTTTGACAAAACTTAGTGCCGGTCGGCACAAAATAGTGCCGGTCGGCACAATAAAGTGCCGATGGCAACACCATCCAGCCGGTGGCCTCTAGCCAGTGCCGGTGGTGTGGGGATGCTCACAAAGCATTCCTTGCCCTTCCAAGGCAAAACACAAGTGTTTGGTGCAAAACCAAACACAAAACGGTCGAGTTCGGAAGTCCTGAGGCAAGGCGCGTGAGCCGAGAACTCCGGGAACTCCAAACGAACACAAACATGGATAATCACCGAGTGTCCAACGGTGATGTCCATGTCTTGAGGACGGTCAAAAATGGGGTGTCTACAGTTGCCCCTCTTTGACAGAACTCGAAAGTCATAACAATGACGGGAGTGAATGTCAAAGCCCAGAGACGACCCATTTTTGACAAGGCCGAAGACTTGGACAAACATACAAAGCGCAAATGGTTGAACTCGCAAGCTGCCTACGTATCCCTTAGGAATCAAACCAGCGTAGTTCAGGCACAGGCATACAAGCCGCAGATAAGGTATGCGCCCGTAGGCGGGGGCAAGATGCAACTGATGATGCAAAAGGCCGAGCATAACTTATGATCATGCAAAGAAAGCTGTAATGAAGCACACACGCGACAGTTATAAGCTAGCATACGCCAAACTACACTACAATGCAGAAAGGATGTAAGAGAATTATACAATTCTCGATACGTCTCACTCGGGAGAATACAATACATGTGCGGCTCGTCCGGTTGCACCGGCCTCAAATGAGCCGTACATACAATATCGTGCCTGCAAAGAAAGCAAACTTAACAGGTGCAATATTGTGTAGCAATATGCATGATAATGCAATGATGAATGCAAATGATATGCAAAATATATACAAAACTATGTATAAACAATGCAAATGATAATGCAATGCAATTGAAACTATATGCAATGCAAACTACATGCAGGGCAATTGAATCATGATTCAATCATGAGCGGTTCAGAACCACCGAATGTCAAATAGATTGATGGGGGTAACAAGTCCGTCTCCCATAGAACGATGTCTGATCTATGAGTACTTCGCATGGACACAAGAACAAGTATTGGGTGGAATGACATAAGTGGGGAAACGACCCGCTGAGGAGGGAATAATGATCCTAATGCCGGACGCAATGATTACACTACAATGTAATGGAAATGGATACAATGGATATGGCACGCAGGCCAAACCGAATCTTGCCTAGGAAAGGCATGTACGCATACAAACCGCGTCTAACATAGGAAATGTGCCGCAACCCTCAAACCAAGCTCGTCAAGGAATAGGCGCGTACACAAAAACTGTGCTTCGACGTGAAAAGTAGGGGCACATACCAGACCAAGCTCAACCTGGAAGGCGCAAGCCATAGATGGAAGTGATGCAATGGATGCATGCAATGGAATGGATATGCACGCAGGCCAAACCGAATCTTGCCTAGGAAAGGCATGTCGCATACGAACCGCGTCTAACACAGAAAATGTACCGCAACCCTCAAACCAAGCTCGTCAAGGAATAGGCGCGTACACAAAAACTGTGCTTCGACGTGAAAAGTAGGAGCACATACCAGACCAAGCTCAACCTGGAAAGGCGCAAGCCATGGATGGAAGTGATGCAATGGATGCATGCAAACTACAATGCACTATGAAATGGATATTTACAGAAAATGCATGACATATGCACTATACTACAATGATATGCATGACATATGCATGTGTTTTTTTGTTTTTTTGAAATGCATGACATATGCAATATGTATGATGATGCATGACAATGCACTATGATGCAACGACTATGATTGCAGCTTTCCCTATCTTACCAACAAGGCGATATACTAGGTTGGTTCAGTATCCAAAATTGAGGCGTAAACACGCCGCCTCAACCTATGGGGCTTCCATACAGATTTCAAGCCGAGGGTACACCCCTGGGTATTTAAACCAGACTTTAGTCTCGGAAATTCCGAACCTTTGCGTTCTAGGCATAAGCCATTCAAACTCTAGTTTTCATCGTCCCAGTTGGTCTTTAGGAACTCACCGCAACACAGACAGGTGGCTCTACCAGACCACCGAAAGTCGTTCGGGCACGACAAACACCGAAGGAATTGCACCTTCAGAGGATTTAAGGTCTCCTAGACCGGGATGCACAGAACAATGCATGTTTGAAATGCGCGCCAACGCACGGCTTTTGAGATGCATAACAATGCAATTGGACGGGTTTAAGGTCTCGCCAGACCGTGCGTGTTTTCGGTCCCGCCGGACCATGCGTGCACAGGACGGTGTGATGCGCAAAAATAGCGCGATGCGTTAGACAACACGAGTGCACAAGACAGTGCGATGCGCAAGATAGCGCAATTGAATGCATGCAAAATGCAATGAGATGCGCAAAATAGCGCGATGCGTTAAACAACGCGAGTGCACAAGACAGTGCGATATGATGCATGCCAAATGTGATGGGGTGCACCCCAATGCACCGAAGGTCTTGCACCTCCCGAGGATTTAAGGTCTCCTAGACCGTGCGTGTTTAAGGTCTCGCCAGACCGTGCGTGTTTTCGGTCCCGCCGGACCCGGCTTGTAAGATGAAATGCTCATGAGGCACGCATACCTCATTTGATGGAAAATGAAGTGCAAAACGGGGCATACGTGCCTCGAGATGCAATGAAATGCGAAATGAGGCATGCATACCTCATTTGATAAAAAAAGAAGTGCAAAACGAGCATACGTGCCTCGAGATGCAATGAAATACGAAATGAGGCACGCATACCTCATTTGATGGAAAATGAAGTGCAAAACGAGGCATACGTGCCTCGAGATGCAATGAAATGCGAAATGAGGCACGCATACCTCATTTGAATGGAAAATGAAGTGCAAAACGAGGCATACGTGCCTCGAGATGTAATGAAATGCGAAATGAGGCACGCATACCTCATTTGATGGAAATGAGTGCAAAACGAGGCATCGTGCCCTCGAGATGAATGAAATGCGAAATGAGGCACGCATACCTCATTTGATAAAAAAAGAAGTGCAAAACGAGGCATACGTGCCTCGAGATGCAATGAAATGCGAAATGAGGCATGCATACCTCATTTGATGGAAAATGAAGTGCAAAACGAGGCATACGTGCCTCGAGATGCAATGAAATGCGAAATGAGGCCGCATACCTCATTTGATGGAAAATGAGTGCAAAACGAGGCATACGTGCCTCGAGATGCAATGAAATGCGAAATGAGGCACGCATACCTCATTTGATAAAAAAGAAGTGCAAAACAGTGCAAGTCCCAAGGGATGCGCGAAACGGCGCGATGTGACCCCCCCCGACAATGCGATGGATGCATGCAACGCACGCGGGCAACTTTTGAATCTTATAGAAGACAAAAGGATACAAAAGGATACAATCTTTGCTTGAATTGAGTGCCACGCACAGAAGACACGGTCCGAGGTCAAAACGGAGGCCGGTTGAGCGTCGGGGATGCACTTTCTTGCACTTTCTTGAGCTATGAAGACCCAAAACCCCTCATCTAGCCTAAACAAGGCCTTGGGAACACCACCGGCTGGGTGGGGAGGTCACCGGCTGCCTCCGGCTGCCTAAACTTCTCCATCGGCACAATAATGTGCCGACCGGCACAAAATGCCTGATCGGGGGCAGTTCTGCCATTTCACCTCGGGCTTTATAAAATAGGGCTTCTAAACCCTATTCTTCACTTCCTCTTCCACCGAAAACACCCTCTCTCTCTCTCTAGAGCTTTGTTCTCTCACTTTTTCGCCGTTTCTTTGCATTCACGCGTGTTTTCTGTCGTTCGATTCGCGAAGTTCATCGCGTTTCGGACATTTCCAACCGATCGAAATCTCATTTCGGTGTCTCCTTTGCTATTTTCGCCTTTTCGGGACTTGTTCCCCTCGATTTTCTCTACATTTCCGTGTATTTTCATCTTCCGGCCTTTCCGGCCATTTTCGGCCCGCTCGGGGTTGACTTTTCCAGTTGACTTTTCACATTCTTGCTCGGTTTTCCTTTTCCGGCTATTTTCTCATCTCCATTGCCATGGCTGATGACATTCCACATGTCGGGACTCCCCCGGATCACGAGATGGATCCCGGGGTCGAGCTCCTCCCGCTGAGTGAGCGCCCGTTCGATCCGACGACCTACCGGCCGGCTATTCACATTCTACCACCCGATGGACTTCGCCACTTCCGCGGTTTCGACCGAGCGCTGGACCCGGAGCTTCTCCTGCACGAGCCGACCTCGCACCTGTCCTTCGACGCTTCCGAGGTAACATCTCTACTTTGTTTTATTTTCTGTAATGTAGAATTTTCTGTCGACTGCCGTAGCTAACTGCACCCGTTAACTGCTTAATTCTGACATGCCGTATATTGTAGTTGATTGTAGATAACTTCACAACTGATATCTGCTTAGGACGGCACACATGCACACACACTGCACTAGCCTGAATCACCCAAACACACGGCACACATTGCACTTTCGTCATGAACTCACCGACACCCGGTGCTTATTTGAATCTGAAAACTCGCACGCATGCTAGACTTGCACTGAATCACACAAACACGCAGACGCATCACACATTGGTAATTCACTGAAACATACCGGGACCTGGCATCCGTTTGAACTTTGAAAAACACGCACACATGCTATGTTTACACTGATCCCCATGGGAGTACTGACACATCACAGGCCGTAGTCCACCTGCTGGTGCACTGAAACCTGACATTTGCTCGCATCTGAAAAATGTGCACACGTGCACCAAATTTACACTGGACCACTCAAAACACACTGACGCATCACGCGCCGTAGTTTACTGTAAGCGCACCGGCACCCGGTATCCGTTTGAATCTGATAAACTTGCACGCATGCCATATTTGCATCGACTTTAACATGTTTCCTCAGAACTGTACATCTCATATTGCTCTGCAACTATTTGCTTGAAAACAGGGAGATTCCCATGCCATCCGCGGGTATGGGAATGTTGCGGCTCGAGATTGGTATTTGGAGCTTCCCGAGGCGGTTCGACGCATCGTGGACGATGCGGGTTTCAGTTCCTTTTGCAGGGGGCTTTCTAGGCTCTTCGCCTGCAGACCTCTCCTTGCCGCCTTGGCAGATAGGTGGGACACCACGACTCTTTCACCTATTCGCAGCGGGAGACATGACGATGACTCCCTACGACTTTTCGGTGCTCACCGGCATCGGGGTAGGGGGTGATCCGATCCCCTTCGACACCGACATGGATGAGTGGATCGCCGCTCAGATCTACTTGCTTGGTGAGGCGCCACCTCTAGCTCGTCCAGGCTTTGTCCGCTACTCCTGGTTTGAGGTGCAGTTCAGAGTGCAGCCTGCGTTGGTGGCGGCGGCGGCTCCGATGACCGAGGCGGCTGTAGAGCAGTACGTACGCGGCTTTCTGATGTTTTTGTTAGGGACGACCCTCTTCGCCGACCGGGCGAACACCGTGCCTCTCTGCCTTCTCAGCGCACTGGTGGACGTCCGGGACCTCCTGCGATGACTGGGGCGGCGCCGCTCTGGCCACCCTCTACGGCTACATGAGCTCAATCTCTCGTGGCAGCGGGCAGTTGCTCGGGGCTACTGGCGGGCTTGGGAGGTATGTCTTCTTCTCTGCTTTATATTTCTGCTCTACATACTTTCTGTATTCTGTACTGTACACACTGTAGTCTGCTTTACATTTGCTGTATACTGTACACACGGCACACACATACTCTGCTTTACACTTGATGTATACTGTACACACGGCACACACACACTCTGCTTTACACTGACTGTATAATGTACACACGGCACACACACAGTCTGCTTTACACTGACTGTACACTACTCACACTGTACATACATACTCTGCTTTTACATTGCACAACACATGGCTCTGCTATTTCTGCTTTTTATTCTGTATTCTGCTTTATCTGATAAATGCACTGGTCTTTATCTTGCAGTTGTGGGTTTACGCCTACTTCCCTAGGCTCGCTCCTGTACCCGATGCAGAGACCCCTCTGGTTGTTCCTTTCTCATGTCGCTTCGACGGGAGGTGCGTGCGGAGGCCCCGGGAGACCTTCAGCTTCTTCCGCCGCTACTTTGACACCATCACCCCTGCCGAGGTATGTTTTACTTGCAGTTCATTTAGGCTTCGTCTTTTCACTGTACATTAGCAATAATAGTAGGTAACACACTGTATTTCAATTTCAGATCACCTGGCAGCCTTGGGCTCCACTGCCAGACGTGGCGCGGGATCGGTTTGCTGGCGCCGTCGATACCTCGCGTTACCGGATTTTGCTGGAGGGCCCGGTCTGTCGAGCTTGGTACCTAGGCGAGTGCTTCTTGCGTCAGACCCTAGGCCTGCCTGAGCAGATAGTCCCGGTGCACCCTCCCGAGCATATGCGGGATACGGAGAGGTTCACCGCCGAGCAGATGGCAGACTACACCATCGGCTGGAGCACGCTTCAGAGGCGAGCGAGGGCGATTACTCAGAGTACGTCCGGACCTACATCATGCGGCCGCTGAGTGGTGGTCGCCGAGCTGAGAGAGAGACCTGCGGCGCCGGCGGCCGGAGCAGGAGTAGGAGGAGGAGCGCCAAGGAGGGCTCGAGTTCGCGGCAGGGGCGGGTTCAGAGGGACGGGGGGCCGGTTGGCCTGCTCTGCCCACTACGCTGACATACAGAGGGCAGGGTGGGGAGACCTTTCAAATCCCCTTCGCTCCTCCCCGGCTGGTCATGAGTTAGCCGGTATTCCCGACTTGCCTCCGGTATGTATCACTTCATTTCGTATTGCATTGTCATTCCATTTCAGTTTATTCGATATTCCACAGAATACTGATGCATCTGATACTTTTGCAGGCATCCTCCGAGTACACCCGGCAGTCCGTGGAGTTGAATGCCTCCATGATGGGGATGCTGCAGCGGACCTTCGACATCTTAGCTCTTTACAGCATTCCATGTCTTCTCTGACTGTTTCATACAATTTGATGTACTGCGCAAAACCTGATAACTGCTCACGGCACTCACACACTGTATCATACACTGCATTCTGCACTGATAAACTGCTCACGGTGTCACATACACTGTACTCATACACTGCATTCTGCACGGATTCATCTGTTCTCAGTATTCACATACACTGTACTCATACACTGCATTCTGCACTGATTCACTGCTCAATATACTGATGCATTTGTCTTTTCATGTTGTTTCAACCTCCCTTCCAGATTCCTCCGGTGGGCGACGCTCCAGCTGGACCTCCCATTTCTACTCGGGATGGCAGAGCATATCCTCGCACCAGAGGGGGCGCGTTCATGCTGGGAGTAGCTCGCGGGCACCAGTTC
>JAPPVO010005538.1:0-69911 GCA_030407325.1 Camellia japonica | reverse complement strand
GTGTTTGTTGTAAAACAACTCCAAAAATCGGGTCCAGGTCAAGTCTGGATTGCCTTCTCGAACCATCATCCACCATCTGCGTGCGTCATCATCTAAAGTGAATGCTACCAGTGTCACTTTCTGAGCGTCGGTGCTAGGGAAGATCTCGAACAACTTTTCCATTTCTAAGACCCACGCCTCAGCCTTCATCGGCTCTATACCCCCTTGGAATCTCGGTGGTTTCATTTTCTTGAACTCCCTAATCAAGGCGATTGTGCATCCCCATACAAGGCTGGCTGAGGGAGCACTTGTACTGGAGGGGGTGGAGGTAGATCTGTATTTCGGCCGTTTGTTCGCTCGGCCTGAGTCGAAGTAGCACTAGCGAACTGCTGTCCTGTTTACCTCAACTCGCGGGCCAAACCTTCAACTAACCTTTCCAATCTATCCATTCTGTCCTCGGGCTGATTCCGGCCAACTGGGGGTCTACCTCTCCTCATGATGCTAGGAGTATGCAAAGTGCAACTTTAAAACGAGATAAGCAAATAAACACGTAGACAAGTAACAAATAGGCATGCCGAGTTGATGCGCACATTGTTCAAGTAGCAAGCAAAATGATGCAATCCCTACATCTCTCTAAGGGAAATCCTATGCTCTTTAGGACTCAAAGTGTGTGAATAACGTATACTAAGGAACTTGTGCTTTGATACCATTCTGTCACGACCCCAACCCGCCCCTAGTAGATGGTGCCGTGATGGCCAGTAATCCGTGATTACCAAAGGCCATCTTACAAAGATCAAACACAATCAGAGTATGGTATATGGTGCTCACAAATGCGGAAGCAATAAGTCAAAATACAAGTGGTCCATAAGAGCTGTGCGTAGATCAAATGTAATGACATACATGACATAGCTTTACATTCGGTTGCTAATAACAAATTACATATTACATCTTGATCAAAAGGCTTCTAAAGCCGACATGTGCAAATACAATGATAACAAGCCAAAGAAGCATAATCTTCAAGATTCGCCGACGTAAATACAAATTTGCCGACATAAAACAAGTCAAGCCGACTTGACAAGAATCCAAAACAAGCTGTACAAACACGTCTAGGCGTCGCCGCCGTCCTGCTCATCACCTACATATATATAGAGAGGGTGAGCTTGGATACTCAGTGAATGGTACTAGTAATAAAGGTTTTGCATGAATATAGCGAAGTCTTTTCAAAACAACATGCCAAAACCATACGAATATTAGCCGAGATCCTTTCAAAGCAAAACACATCAAAACTTTATCAAATCAAGGGACGAACCGCATTCATTTATCAAGTCTTACAAGTCTCAAGGGATGCTTGCTGGCATCGGCAAAACACAAATCAAGCCTTCCGAACAAACAAATCCATGCGGTAAACCGTCAGTGGCAAAACAAGGGACTGTACAATCCGAATCGATTAGTCAAGGGTACCGCGAAAGTTTATAGTCCTCCAGCACAAGGGACTTGTGTTACTTAGGCCAATAGCCCTTTTTAACATGATGGTCTTGTGTTACTTAGGCCCGTAGCCCGCTTTAACACGATAGTCTTTCCAAGAAAGGACCGTATCCTTTTATACTTAGTGCTGCGAAAGTTTAGAGTCCTCCAGCACAAGGGACTTTTCTACTTAGTGCTGCGAAAGTTTAGAGTCCTCCAGCACAAGGGACTTTCCAAAGATGACATCAAAACCAAGCTTATACATTGATACATCAAAATAGGCTAGTCATTCATGCTTAACAAATGCTTTCATCAAAACGAAGCAAAGCAAGATTTATCAAAACAGTATAACATAGCTTTATTAAAAATACCACTCACCTAGTTCTTCAGGTGTAGGCTCAAAGCAAGGATCAAGGTCCTACAATCACATGGAAAATACATTCTCAAAACAAACTTTACGTATGTGCGAATGACCTCGGCATTCACACCGAAACTAAGTCAAAACAAGACCAAAATCTCATGCAAACACACTGGGTACCCACCAGGTCCTTGCCGAGGTCCCACACCTCCTTGCCGAGGTGTGGTCCCGATGGCCGTATTCAAAAGCAAAGTCGAAATACTTGGGTTTCCTCTTGAAGAACATGAAGATCATGAAGAAGATGTATGCAAAGATCATAACTTGTTACAAAATTTAAGATTCCATGCCATGAGTTCAAAAACGTGGACCTGGGTACCCATACAAGAAGATCATGCAAGAACAAACACAAAAACATGATTTCTGCTATAAGCTTTCGGATCAAAACAAGGCTTTCTATCAAAAACACAAGAACACTATTTTCTCTTTCTAAAATCAATTTTGAAATTGATGCATGTCATGCAAAATAGATCTGATCGTGCAATGCAGCTGGATGGTCGATCAAAACGACAAGAGAGGATCAAGATTCTAACCTCAAAACTTGAATCCAACGGTTCAAATCTCTAAGATCAAGCTCGGAACTCCTCTTCTCCCTCAAGAACTCTCCCTCTAGAGTTTCTCTCTCTACAATGGCAAGATTTGATACAAATGATATGTTATCAGGTCTGCCGGCTGGCTTATACCTCAGCTCGGACATGTGGCACTACTGGGTTGGTTCAACTCAAAAAGGTGACTGATTGATGAGACAAGTCTATGACAAAGTGTATGTAACAAGCTAAGGCAAGACACATCGGCAAGAAATGATATCGTTAAAGTCAAATCTTCGGCAATAGGGTAACAAGGACATCGGCTAGGGAGGACGACACTTGATTAAGCTGTGCCACACCTTGGCCTGGGTGTGCCACTCCTCGGCCTAGGTCATACCTGCCTAGGAACAAAATCGCTAAGTGCAAAACATCTCGGCTAACATGACGAAGCGAGGATGGAGGTCAACCAAGTGGTTTCAAAATGGTTCCAAGTACAAAGGTTCAGAGGTGAAGTAGGCTAAGCTGACCTCGGCTACACACCAAGCAAGAATCAAGATCAAGCAAGCAACACTTAAACAAAGCAAGACAAAACAGGATTGCAACCACGACAAGACAAGATCATACATGAATGTATGCAAGCATGGCTAAGTCAAAATGAGGGTTGTTACACACTCTCTCTCTCTCTCTCTCTCTCTTGTGATACTCTCTCTCTTTCTTCTCTTTCTTAGACACTCTCAGATCCTCCATCTCCGATTATCATCTATCTCAGATCGGTAGCTGTAGCTCTCTCTCTCTCTATTATATATATACGTATATATTATATTTTATTTTTGTGAGAATCATGTTCTGTTTGTTGGAAAAATATTTTGTTTTTGTGGGAATCATGTTCTGCTTAAGGGAAAGGGAATCATATTTGATCAAAAATGTTTTTCTATTCAAATTTCTTTATACATTTTTGTTTTTGTGGGAATCGTATTTTGTTTTTTGGGTTTCTTATGTATATGAGCATGTTCTGCTTCTTATGTATGTTTTGTTTGATTGCCCCAGATTTGTTTTTGTGGGAATCATGTTCTGTTTCTTATGAGCATGTATGTCCAGTCCCAGATTTGTTTGATTTCATATATGATGTGTTTGATTCATCTCAGATCATTCATCTTGTTGATCAAAAATGTTATTCTATTCAAATTTTTTTATACATTTTTGTTTTTGAGGGAATCATATTTTCTTTTTGTGGGTTTCTTGTGTATATGAGCATGTTTTATTTGATTGCCCTAGATTTGTTTTTGTGACAACCCTGACCTCCAAACTAGTACATTATATAATTTTAAAGAGTTTAATTGCATGATTATGTGCTTAATTGTGTGTTTAGTTATGTGATTACATGCTTAATTTTGTGACTATCTGTTGTTGCATGAAATATCTGTTCAAATTAACAACTTAGATGCATAAATTGAGAGCTTAGATGACTTCAGAAACTGAAATTGACTAGCCCAATAGGCTAATTAGTATATTTAAAATTTTATGACAACTTTAATTAAAATTTAATTTTGATCAAAATAATTAGAATAAACCGATTGAATTAGTTAGAATTAAATCTAATTAATTAATCATAACCACATTTGATTAGGCTAACTTTTAATCACACACTATACACTACCATAAAATTAGCTTTTTGCGTCTATTGTTTTTGCGACTGTCTAGTAATAAGTGGTGGTAAAAGGTCCAACTTATCAGTGCGCTTTATATTGCGCCCCCCCCCCCCCAAAAAAATTTATTCCTCTTATTTTCTTCAAACTCTCGACATCGCTCTCTTCCTCTCGCTCACCCATCGTGGTCTGAAGAACACCGGTACGAATCTCTTCTCTCTCTCTCTCTCTCTCTCTCTTCTCTCTTAATCTCAACCCTGGTCTTTCGTTCCAAGGGTTCCAATCAACAGATTCAAAACAGAGGCCTCAGATTCAACACAGGGTTCCGATTTCAGATAATTATGTTGTATATCTCTCTCTCTAGCTTCGCTATTCTTGTTCGAAGCTTGAATCTCTATCTCATTGCTTAAACATGCTCGATTCTTCGTCTTTGCGTTTGAATTAACTATCTGATGATTCAGAGACCTAATTCATTTCTGGTAAAGATTCTAATCTTCTCTCTCTGGCTTTGTTGTGCTTGTTCGAAGCTTGAATCTCTCTTTCATTGCTTAAACATGTTCGATTTCTCTTCATTTTTGCGTTTGAATTCAAGTATTTGATGATTCGAAGCCCTAATTCATTTCGTAATGACTCGAGACAAGGAGTTTTCCATGGCTACACAATAGGCATTTTGATTTGCATTCGATCTCAATTGTTTTTATTCATTTTTGATTTTGAAATTGCTTGGATCCGTATTCAATTAGTTTGTATTTGGTTAGTTTGTTCGATTGACTGGCACTTATGCTTATGGTTTCGATTTTGGGGTTTTGAAACATTTGTGTTATGGATGTTTTGGTAGTGTAGAGATTTTTTTTTTTTTTTCTTTTTAAACATTTGTGCCGATGACGAACAACTCTAATTCTCCCCCAATCTATCCTTGGTAAAGGTTTTGACTTCATCTTTCTTCACATCTTAAGTTAACTTCTTCGTCTCTGTTATATATATATATATGTGTGTGTGTGTGTGTGTGTCTACAGACTAGTTTATATGTGTTTATATATGTGTATCTACAGACTAGTATATATGTGTTTATATATATATATATATATGTCTGTGTGTTTATGTGTGTGTATTATGCAAACGATTGAATTCATGTCATTTTTTCCAATTAAATTAAATTGTTTTATTTCGGTGGACTTTATGTGGTTCAGTTAATGATGATTGAGATTCAATTTGGCTATAGATTTTATGGATTTTGTGTTTCATTTTTTTCCTAACCAGGAGTCCAGACCCAAATTGCCCAACTCAAGTTTTTATTCCAATAGCACTTGTTGATTGGTGAGACTTGAAAGAAAGGTATGAAAACTTTGTCTTGCTTACCAATCGAGCTATTGTTTGTTATTGTTTTATAGGTTTTTAAATTTAAATTAGAATGTGAGTTTCTGTTTTTTATGAAGACTTGATCTTTCATTGCTGATATGAATATTGTTTCTGTTTTTTTGGTTCATTTTGCCACTGTTGGTTTTGTTTGCCGCCTTAGGATTTTATGCTTGTTATTAATTTTTTCAGTGAGATCAATTGACTAATTTTTTTCACCTTACATTTGATTTATATTGAAAGCCATTGTGCATTGTTTGGCTGCATTTTTTACTTTGATTTAAGATATCGTGCTAAGTTTTACTTCTTACTAACTACTTACTAACTGATGGGTTTTGAATCTTATTTTCTAGCCCCTTATTACTGTTATACCCGACATGGATTTTTGAATCTTTCTTTTTGGGTAATGGATTTTTCTTTTTGAATCTTATTTTCTAGCCCCTTCTTTTTGAATTTTTCTCTTTGAATCTTATTTTCGAACTTTACTCTCTCTCTCTCTCTCTCTCTCTCTCTCTATAGGTATTCGTTCTCTTTGTTTTGGCAAATCCTCTGATCACTGGTCGAAGCTCTCTGGATCACAAGCTTCGAAGTTTGCAAAAATGTGAGGGATTCACAGCTTCAGGTGCGTCTCTTTCGTTCTTTTTCTTTACATTATTTAGCTTTCTTGTGATATTATAGTGTTTGGTTGCCGAGAAAATGTTGGAAAACGATCTCTTCTTCACATCCACTGAACTGAGCTTGAAGCCAAGTATTTTTCGTGAGGTTCAGATATTAATTTTCTCGCATTTTATAAAACACAGGACAGCTAGTAGGTGATAATAATGTGAGAAGGTTTAGAATATATTGGCGTTCTGCGTCTAATTGTTAAAGTCAGTGTTTTGGAAGAGTTTTAGATGATGTGGTTTGCTGAACTGAGGTTTGCAAATGTGAATTTGACCAAGTTGGTTAACAGATTTTGACAAATGGCTGCTAATAAATGAAATATTGCATAGTGTAGGTGAAATTTCATGGTTATTTTCACTTTCCATGATTCACTAGTTTGATAGAGCTCATATCCAGTGTTTTAAAAGTCTGTAGGCGCACCGAGGCGATACGGTCTCCTATAGCCTAAGCGCGAGGCGCGAGGCGCGAGGCGAAGCACACGGCTCACCAAAGCGAAGCTCAAGTAGTAGAAGAAAAGTAAAATTATAAAATAGGCAAAATTTTCAACATACCAAATATATATACTCCCTCCGTCCCATAATATTAGTCCCTTATTCCATTTTTCATTGTCCCAAAATATTAGTCCCTCTTCAAAAATCAAGTACAAAAATAATATGAATTTCCTATTTTGCCCTTCTTTTAAATTCATAAATAATATAAAAAGTACAATTATGACATTGATATTCCCAAAAAATGTACTATCAAAGGGTAATTTTGAAAAATCAATTTTTTTAAAGTACAATAATTGTACTACTAAAAAAAGTTAGATTCCCCAAAAGGGACCATTATTTTGGGACGGAGGGAGTATAATTTAAAAAATCATAACTAATTTCGATAATCTCTAAACATAACATTCAATCTTCTAAAAATTAGAAATATATTAATATCTAACAAAAGATATAAAGCATAATATTCAATCTTTTATCACTTTTTGCTCTCTTTTGACCACATTTGGTCATTTTATATTGAAGAATTTTGAATCCCTGTGGGTATGCCCACAAAAAAAGCACTTAATCAACAATTGGAGTAGAAAAATAGAAAAAGCCCATGAAGCCCACACCTTACGCCTCGAAAAAAGCCCTCGCCTCAGCGCCTAAGCTGCGCCTTGCGTATTGTGCCTCGCCTTGACCTGTTCGAAGCGCAAGGCTGCGCCTCGCGCTTAGGCGTGCGCCTAAGCGCACCTTTTAAAACACTGCTCATATCAATGAGATGTCTGCTTAATTAAATTCAATTTAGCGAACAAAAAGGAGTAAAATCATATCCAAAAAGGAGCAAAATTAAAATACATTCTTCACCTACGACCGAATCTTTCACAGACCCTGCATGTTATTTAGATAATAATTATTATCAGTTGCATAAAGAAGCAATAGATCATATAGACAAATATAACTAAAGTTCCAGATGCTAAAATTGATCACAAGATATCTTGATGTTGCATCGCCTTCACGAGGATTTATTCAAACATGTGGTAGGCAAATATAGCATGCTAATTTTGGCCTTAGCACAATGGTAAGGCTGTTCCGTTGTGACCTGGGTGTCCTAGGTTCAAAACACGGAAATTACCTATCCATACATGGTGGTAAAGCTGGGTACATCTGACCCTTCCCAGGCCCTGCTATAGTAGGAGTGAATGCATTGGGTTGATCATTTTTGTGGTGGTATCACATTAATGCTCATCGTTTTCTTTTTCTTTTTTAATAATCTTTATGATGCTACTGGATGTTACTATATTAATTTTTCAAATTCTCTTGGAAGTAGTTTCATGTAAACAATAACATCGATATTCTTATTTTAATTGTCAGAAATTAGAATTCTCTTACTCTGAAAAAGAGAGGTAATTGCTTATAACCAGCTTTTGCCTTGCAGTCCCTGGATGTTTCATATGGTATTCAGAATTTGTAATTAATATGGTAACATCCAGTAGCATCATAGTGATAACAGAGTCACTTTATATAGTGATAAAAATGCTACCATATTGTTAACATGGTGAATTAAAAATGCTCTCCTGTTACCACTGGATCAATTTGTTTTTTTCCCATCCCTTTCCCCTTTTCCTATAGAAATTCGCTAGATAAATTTTCTATTAAGTTTTAACGGTGTTTGCTGTCACTTCATCTACAGGGATGTTTTAGAGCTGAAGGAGACTGTTAAAATTAAAGATGGTGAATCGGAGGCTTATATTTCTGAAATTGAGGTCTGATGATTATGTTTAAATCCTCAGATAACCATGTAATTTTTCTTGTTCACTGTGGTGATGTTTTTTGTGCCTTGATCCTGCCTTTCTTTCTTCTCACCATTCTGTTTTTCTTTCTTACACGCATTTACTTTATTTGCAGACTATTGGTCAAGCATATGAAGATATTCAGACACAGAACCAACATTTGTTGCAGCAGGTGGCTGAAACGGATGATTATAATATCAAGGTCTGTATTGTAGTTACTTGCTTCTCCGTTCTTGTTTACCATCTTATTGTTTGTTGTTATGTTATGTAATATTTTAGTATCGTACGCTTCATTATACGTATGTAATGATTCAATATGTTTAAATGCAAATCAATATGTTTAGCCAATACGCATTTTATGTTAAAGGGGGGTGGCCTTGGAGTATGGTGGGTGTGGCGAATGGGGAGTGGTGGTGATGGGTGGCTGATTTTGGGATGGTAGGGGAGATGTGTTAGGTTGCACATCGGAAAAATTATCGGTTTCCTTATTCTTCATTACTCGTGAGTTGTTATTGTTGAATTTATCACTCCTCTCATAAATTCACATTATGTCTATTTTCATGCTCACTTTTATTCCTTATGTGAATTTCAACCTTTTTTAAAGGCCAAGCAATTCAGCAGGAGGCTAATTTGTTCAGTTGCAGCAGTACACTTACCAAAGCAAGTTGAAGAATCCAAAATGGACATGCCCAAAGAAATTTTTCTGAAAGATTACAAGGTGCCTGATTACTACTTTTGTATGGAATTATTATTTTAGATTGGAATATGCTTAGTTTGTATGGAATTTGACATTAAAAATTATTCCTTTTTGGATGGTTAGAACTGAAATGGAAGCAAATTGCGAAATGATTGATAATATTTTGAGATAGCTTTCTTCTATTTTGAGATAGCTTTGTTGAGTACGAAATGTGTGTTGTAGATTGTTAGAGACTTTCCCTTATTTCACTCCTATATGACACGCTTGCGCATAATTGGATCTAAACTGTATGTAAGTGATAATAGGATTGAATATTGCTTAACTTGGAGTCGAGTCTGATCTTGCCTTATTCAAGTTCTTGATTAATGGAAGTGTTCATTTACAAAGATTATCCAGCTTTTATTAGCTCATGAATGCCATTTTTAAATCAATCAGTTAGAAAGAAAAGCATTTTTGTCCTTTATGTTGTTTGTCCTGCTGTGCAACTGTCACATATGAATATCTCTTTGGAATACTTCTCTTTTCCCTTATATTTCTGCATGTATTTATGATATTTGTTTTATATGAAGTTCGTGAAGGATATCACTATCCAAAACATCAATATCAAAATTGTCACGCCCTCAAAATTAAACCCATTAAATGTAAAACAGTGACATGCATTATTAAAAGAAAACATTACATCGTCTCATTCATCAGAGTAATAGTAAAAGAGATTACATGTAACATCAATATAAATGCCCTAAGGGCTTACAACTTGCCAAGTCAACACTTGGACACATAATTATGAGTTCTAACTCAATTACAAATAAAGCCCTAGGCTTGAATGTTTACATGTAATTCAAATAAAAACGAATAATTAAAGATAAAGCTTCAAAGTCTGCTCCCTTCCAAGCTAAGTCCTTGGAGGTAACTTATCACCTGAACCTGAAAATGTTGTTCCCATATAGGGTGAGCCACAGCCCAGTAGAAAAATACTAAACCAAATATAAGCATTGAATAAAGCAATAGCATTCAATAGTTGGTTAACCAAATATTCAATTATGTCTCTATACAGTTTCATGACATTAATGTCTATGACACTTTTCAATTTCCATTATTATCAATATGGCTCAGAACCTGGCCAAACTTACAACTGTGAACTATATAGCATATTCACATTACTTCCAATATCAACAATACAAATGAGAATCAGACCCATATCAAAACACTTCATACTTCCAGAATGATACACATTTTAGTGCTGTATCAATAAAAACACTTCAATATAAATAAGCACACATAAAAGTGATGCTAATGGAGTCCATCCCCTATCTCCTCCCAAACAAAATCCGGTTTAGAGGTCCATCCCCTATCTTCCCCTAAACCGTGGAGTACATCCCCTATCTCATCCCACACAATATGCATATGCAAATGCTCAATCAATACATGTAATTTTTCTGTATTAATTCAATAGTCAAATGTAATGACTTAACCAATGTGATTAGTTCCAGTTATCCCTAATCCACATGCAATGTCTACAACAATCATGACTATCCTCCACCGATAGCCCAAAACAGTTATCTCTAAACAACAAATAACTAAATTAACAATTCAATAGGTATATGATTTAAATTAACCAACTACCCCATTTAATCAATAAATTCCTCAATCTCATGAATTTAACTAATTTCCCCAATGTTCCTTAAATTAAATATACAATTCAATTTATTTAAACAACTAGGGTTTTTCCAAAATTACCAAAATACCCCCAATATATTAAAATGCCAGAACTTAGAACAAAACGTATACATTGGAGTAGGAAATCCCTACCTCGAAGAAATAGTCCAAAAAGAGAAGATGGAGATGAAGACCCAAACTCCAAAGTGCTCCAAACCACCAAAAGTTCAGATTAAAATGAAGCCCTCGACGCACACTCTCTTTTTTATAAAGGATCTAGGGTAAAAACACACCCTAACTAGATCAAACTTAAGAAACAAGATGAATAGGGAGGGAGAGAAGTCGGACTAGGGTTTTTGGATCAAAAAGGATATCAAAAAACGCTTGAAAAACCGCTGCTGCGTATTTAAACTGGACAGACTCGCTCGAGCGAAGACTTGGTCGCTTGAGCAACCAGACACAAGAAAATCTCGCTCGAGCGAAGATCAGTTCGCTCGAGCCAAAAACTCGATGCTTCAGGTCTGCAACCCAGAAGCTCGCTCGAGCGAAAGAATGCTCGCTCGAGCGAAGAATATGAAAACATACAACTCGCTCGCTCGAGCCAAGAAACACAACCCTCAGGTCCTAAGCCCAGACACACACTCTCGCTCGAGCGACCAAACCCTGGCTCGAGCGAAGGACAAAAACAACAGCTCGCTCGAGCGACCAACTCCTCGCTCGAGCGAAGGTCCAAAATTCTGGACAGCAACACTTGGTTTCAAAACCCAACCAACCTGAAACAAACCTGCCCAAAGATATCCTATAACTCAAAAATAAAGAATTAAAGGACGATAACAACAATTATACAATGACAGGATCTACGGAACTTAAGTCCGAATACAATAATCAGATGGGAAAAGACCGGGGTTGCTATAAAAATGTTCTTAGGAAACTGCTATCCAGTTCATCTATTTTAGTTCACATACAAAGCAGATAGTCAATGAAAGCATTAGGAATCCTTTTTTGCATTGTCAACATAGGAATCCATGATTTGGTTGATGCGTTGCTGATGTGAGCTTATGATTGTTTCTTTTGGTATTAGACATAAGCACTTGACTTCCTTACCCATGGCAATTTCACCCCATATATCTGATCAAAAATGTCTTACTAGTGAAATTGTAAAAAAAACTAAAATCAAAATGTGCACCAGTTAATTTTCCTACTGGGCTTGTGGTTGAACTAATTTGGGTAGGATGCTGGACATAAAAACTTAAGTAGGTTTAATTGGAGACGCATATGTTAATTAAACAAAGTGTGCTTATTTATATGTATATGTTGGGCAGATATCTCCAATTCAGAGTGGGAGAAGATGGGTCATGGGCGTTATATCTCAGGAGGATGGCCATTTCTACTTGCACTACTAGAAAATTGGGTTTTTGCGTCTATTTTTTTGCGATTGTCTATCTAACCGTGGCAAAAAATGTACAGCATTTCCCAAGGTTTTTATTTCCCCTATTTTCTTTTATTTATATTTGCCCTAGTCTGGCTCACTCAAACTCTTGACATTGCTCTCTTTCTTTCGCTCGCCCATTGTCGTCTGAAGAACAACGGTATGAATCTCTCTCTTTCTTGATCTGTCAATACCTCTTGATCTCTCTCGCCCTCTCTCTTGATCTCTCTCGCATACTCTCTACATATATATTTGCTAGGGTTTGGATCGATGCATTCATCTGCCCTTCGCGATTTCTGTTCTTCAATTTATGTTCTTTGTGATTTCTTCTTATGATCGATGCCTTCAATATCATTTGGAATTCTGTTCTCTGCGATTTCTGTTTTTCACGATTTCATTTCATTTAGTTTCAATTTCTAGCAGTGAATCGCTCTGTTCGCACTATCTTCTTCTTTTCGATCATTGTGTTTACTCTTTCTATCTACTACTTATATTTCAATTGTTGTTCATTGAGGCCATATTTATATTTCAATTCTTGACAATTTTTATCGTGATTTTTGAGCATCAATATGTTTTTCAACATATAAAAAAATTGCTACATATATAGGTTAATGGTGATATATATAGAATTGTAGACCTTTGATTAATTTCATTGATATACCTATAGTAGTTGTTGTGGATTGCAATTGAATTCCTTTGGATTGTGTTTAGATTTTGCAGTTGTTGTTAATTTTATTATTCACTTGAGTGTTTCTATTTGTTTTGATTATTGCAGTACATATAGTTCTGTCATAGTAATTATCTAAGTTTTGGAGTAGCCATCGGAAAGAAATTTCTACTTGTTAAGCTTGAGTTAGTTGTTTAGCTTAACATGTGCTGATACAGGACAAAAGTGGGAAAGCAAGCATTGATATAATGGATATTGTTTCTTTTCAGAAGTATTTTTGCTCTTTAGACTTTTCATTGCAACGTTTGCAATTATAATCAAGTATTTAATATTAGGAAAATAATTTGTTGTGGTGTAATTTCTCTAGTTTTAAATTTGACAAGGCACAAGGAAATGCATTTTTGTTCTCTTCTTAAATTCAAAACTAATTGCTACCCAGTTTAAACTAAGCCCTTGCTGTTTTTCTTAATTATGTAGGATTTTGTTGTAAAATATGAACTTAAACCAAAATTTGTTGATTGATTCACGACCTTTACTTAGTTTTGAGGTGTATTTGTTATTCTTATTTGAGCTAGAAGATGTAACAAATTGGAAAGACCAGAGAAATTTATATGTTTAGAGATTAGTGTCGTATGATTCTACGACTTGATCCTACGATCCTAATGGTCATGATACGATCCTACCTCTGCTACGGTTTTTAATGCGATCCAGATCAATTTTAATTTTTTGGATCGTGGGATCGTACTGTCCTTCAATGCAGATCACAATTTTAACAACTATGTTTGGGCTACATGAGATTTTTTTTGCTTGAAGCAAGGTGGTTGGAACTTCTTGGTGGTTGTTTGAAATCCCTTGATTCTTTTATGAGTGTTTGAGATTGAGAGTTGGAGTTGGTAGATATATTCATTGATTTTTTGTATAGCATTGCTTTGTTTTTTTTTTTTAATTGTTGGTAGGGTAGAGAGGAGTTGTGTAATGAGAAATGTACCAATTATTTATACCCATCCATGTATGATGTACATACTTATTTGTGTTGACTATTTTCTATGTCTTTGCCCGGTTAAGAGTCTATCTTTTACATGATCCCACACTTTGGATTTCTCGCTAGATCAAACAATTGCTGGGGGACATGACATGATGATGGGGTTCGGTTCACTACTTCCGACAAAATCTAAAAGGTCTAATGGAGAGAGTTCAACAAGAACGCAAGATTGAGCTCAAGCATACCGAACTGTGAGTAACTAACACTTACCAATTTTCCCTGATATTGATGCAAATTATTGCCATTGGAATATTTGGGCTGAAGAAATTTCCCCTAGCATCCAACTTTTGTGTTTCTCTTCTAGTTCTCACTCTTATATTCAAAGACATTTTGTATATATTACTTACATCTAGGAACAATGAATGAATTCGTTAATTGATATGCATACCTCTGCAGAAACTCTACTCTAATACAGAGCTCAAAACAATTAGCACAAAATATGCATTGAAAATGGCAACTATTCCTGATTTAAATATGGACTGTGAAGCCATCATGGACAAGTAAGAAAAAACTGATAACCTAGAAAAGGATAATAAAATTGATCCATTTAATAAATTTCTAGCAGTAAGGCCATCTACTCCGGTGAGTTTTGGGAGCCTGAAATTTGGTCCATTAGGTAAGATTTATCTGATAATTCACGACAACCTGTTCCCCCCCTCCCGGTTCTTAATCTTATTTTATTTATTGTTTTCTTTCTTTCAGTTTGAATAGTTTTGAATTTGGTTGTTGTTGAGGGATGATTTGCAAATCCCTTCTTCGCCATACTTCCCAGCCTATGACTATGCCCATGCTCAAGGACATGGACAAGGATCGCCTCCAATGGTGCAAGTGCGTTTTCAGAGTGTTATCAGTCAGCTTTTTCAGCATGTAAGGGACTATTTTCTTGGTTTTCTGTTCGACTCTATTATTGGTTTGTTTGTTTTCTCTTCTAGTATTTAACACTGCCTTGCCTTGGTGTTTTAATTGGACTCCCAAGAGGATGATACGTTGTGGTGGAGCTGTGGATGATGATATGGCAAACATTATAGTTGCTCAGCTTCTCTATCTTGAAACAAGGTCTCTTCTAATGATAGTAGCCATTGGAACTATAACTTATTATGCAAATAGTTTTTCAAATTCTTCACCATTTAGATTACTTTCTTTGTCTATAACACTACTAGAAATATGACTTTTTGCGTCTAATTTTTTACGACTGATTGTATTTCTCCTAGTTGGCTGGTGGGACAGCATTACAACATCATCAGTCTCATAGATTGCTATTATAAGTTTCATAGCAAACAACATGAGCAGTTCATATTTCTCCTAATTGGATGGGAATCTAGTATTTGTGATATCCTGTGAAATTATAAGTCTCATAGATTGCCCATTGCTTAGATTGAAATATATTCGTTTTGTCCTTATTTCTGGGTTAAGAAAGATTTTAACCCTTAATGGGCCTTAACTGTTGTTTTGAGAAACTTCTTGTTTTGATGTATTTAACTGTTCCCGTTTTAGGTTTCTAGTGTTTGAAGACATAGAAAATGGAACCCTGAAGGCGCATCTGAATGGTAACTTTTGGAACGCAAAATTTACATGTTTGCCTAATTTGATTCTGTTATCAAAGTTTGGCTCTTGGTAGATCGTCTTCAGACTCCCTTGAATTGGAGAACAAGGCTACAAATAGTCATTGGCGTGGCAGTTGCACTAGTAAGTTGTAAAGCTGCATGTTGTCGTACTCATATACAAATAAAAAGACGTCAAATCTTTTTTTTTTTTTTTTGTTGCAATGATAAATTCTATGAGAGGATAACCTGTGGTTACATAAATACCATAGCCAAGAAGCGAAGTCACTATAACATCTACTCATAAGGGAAAGTCTGCTTACATGGTCCAACATTTGACATAGGGATTCTAACACATTCCTTGGTCTGATAAATCTGAAAGACTATTTGGAGTACTTTGGGAGCTTCAAATGCTCAATGCACTTATATTGTTGGGCAAATTATGCCCGCGGTCTCTATATTTTGTTTTAATAATTTTTTTTTTAAGGTGAATAAGACATTAAAGCCTTTAATAATTGAAAGTTAAGAAACTTGACTTAATGGCATGATCCCACTTGAAAACTTTTCTAGTCCAATAAATTCAATCTTAAATGTGGTCATACTTTTTCTTTATTTACATGTTAGTTGGAGTTACCTGGAACATTATTTACTTTTCTGAATCAAATAATGTGGTAATTATTTGCATCATGTTTCTTGGTCCTTTTGTATGTTATTGAATTGCCCCGCTCTCTAATTTTTCTCTACAAATCTTTAATATGGATCCTGACGACCTTATGGTGACTGATTTTAACTAGATAGAAATTGTCAGCAATTCACCAATATGTTTGCATTGAATATTTATTGTTTAGCACCTGAGCTCTACATCTGAGGCATCTTGGATAATGAGCTATTCTATAGAAATTTTGATTTTGTCAGTGATGACTTGGTGATGGTGATTGCAGCTTCGCATGGCTTGAACTCATGAGTCACAGGAGTTTTATGCCTAAGTTGCTTATCGTCAACCCTCCAAAAGGCTGGCCTCATGTTCAATGTTTGCTGGTAGACCTGTTCAAATTCATGGCGCCATACCCGCGCAGTGCTAAACTGGGAGAAACAATTTACTTCTTCTCACTCTCTTCTTTGTTTTGTTTTTTTTTTTTTTTTTTTGGGGGGGGGGGGAACAGTTCCTTGAGGAAAATTGTTACTTGCTGACCTCCTCTTTTTTTCTTTTTTTAAAATGCAGATTCATGTTCTATACAAAGGCACTTTGAGGGTGTTGCTTGTGCTGCTTCATTTCCAGAATTCCTGTGCGATTATCATTTCAGCTTCTGTGATGTGATCCCTTCCAGCTGCATTCAAATGCGAAATGTCATCCTTAGTGCATTCTATCTGGATTGTTTTTTTTCATAAAAGAATTTTTCCCAAGTTTTTAGTTGTAATAACTCACATATGGCTCCAATTTTGAGACTCAAATGGAATGCCTGAATAAATTACAATGCTATACTGTCTGAATTATTGTCATTGCTATTCCTAGAGTGCTTAACGTTACCCTTTTATGTTTCTTTTTTTTGTTTTTTTTTTTTTTTTTTTTTTGCGACGGTAACAAGATGGTTGTCAAAAATATGTTAGTGTTTTTCTTTGTTTTTTTGCGATGGCAAAATAGTGGTTGCCATAAGTAGTTCTGGCGGTCGCGAATAATTTGCGACCGTTGCTTTGCCGTCGCAAAAAGTATTTGCCACCCCCACATTCGCAATCTCCATTTGTCGTCGCATGAGTCGTCGCAAAAGGTCTTTTGCAACTGTTTTTTTTATTATTTGCAACGGTTTATAGCGGTTGCAAAAAGTATTTTTTTTAGTAGTGTATATAAGGTCCTAATTAAGCTTATAGGCTCATTTTTATGACTCTTCTGAGAATTGAGAGAGAGGAGAGCTCAACATATTTAGAGAGAAAACAAAGAGCTTGTAGAGAATTGTGGAAGATTCAAGGGTTAGAGCTATAATACACTTGAATTTACACATTAGGTATGAGATTCATCCTAAATTCTTAAAATTGAATCACGTAGAAACTAAGTTCATGGAGTTATAGGATCATTTGGTTGAATTTGAATAGGTTGAGCATGAGTTGTTATGAATATGATGAGTTGGAGTTGAATTATGTACATGCATGCATAATTTGAGTTAGAATTCATGAAATTCCTACATGCATGGCACATTTACACCTTAATTTGGAGAATCCTTCATGTTTTCATGCTTTCATGCTTCTCATGTCACTTGATTATATTTGGAACATGTTTTGAAGAAATGTACGCTCAAATTGAGTTAAACTTATTTTATAATTTGAGGTTGAAGTCTTTGGTTGGGAAATTACCATGGTTTTGAATAAATGGGTTCAAATTGGAAGTGTTTTCATGTTATATAATGATTCTCTATGTTTTTGTACCAAAAATCCAAGATTTGAGGCTTTGAATACCATGTTTGAACTTCAAACACAATTCTGCAAATTCCAGAATTCGTGTTTTACGCTCGAGCGTGAAAATCGAGCTCATAGAAGTTTTGCAAAATTTTATCGTCCGCTCGAGCGACTGAAGTCACGCTCGAGCAATGACCCTTTTTCCTCAGCCTTCCGCTTGAGCGACTGTCGAGCGGGAATTTCATGTAACCAATACTTTTGCAGACCGCTCGAGCGACGAAAGTTACACTCAAGCGACCACCCTTGTTTTTGAACCTCCGCTCGAGCGAAGGAAGTCACGTTTGAGCAGAGACTCTGTTTTCAGCAATTTTTGACCAACTCTTTTAAGTGCATTTTTGTGTCCTCATGCCACTCTGTGTATTCTTAGGCACCATTTGGACTCATGTAATCATAGAATGAGATAGAAACACATGAGTAGAATTAAAGTAAAATGAATTGGTGCTTCAACTCTGCTTCTGTTATGTGTCTTGTTTAGGTGGACGACCGAGGCTTAGTGACAACTCAAACCACTGTGAGTAGTAACTTTATAAAGATATGTTCAAATTATCTTTAGTTTCGAAAATGTTATTGCTATCAAAATGGACATGTGATTGATTGAATGAATTATTAAAATAATTTGATAATTGATAGCATGGCTTATTGAAACGTTATTTCCTTTTAATGAATGAAGTTCTGTTTTGAAATGGTTTTATGACATCCATCGAATGTAGGCCCTTGCCTGGGGTAACAATACCAAGGGTATAGACCCTTGCCTGGAGGAGATTAATACCAAGGCTATAGACCCTTGCCTGGGAGAGATTAATACAAGGCCATTGACCCTTGCCCTGGGGAGATTAATACTAAGGCCATTGACCCTTGTAATGATAACGAACTTCATTCATATAACCTCTTTATTTTGTTATTACTCATTGAGCTCTAGCTCACTATTTATTTATATATATATGCAGGTGGGCAAGCCGAACCACAGAGTTAGGAAAGCCTCGAGTTTACCTAGGTCAGCCTTTTGTGGACCTTCCAAGTGAAGTAATCAGGCTCAGGTGGAGCCATGCTTGTCGAACCCCTTTTTGTGTGTTTTAATGGTCTTGTATTTGTATGTAGTTGGGGTTGTATTTTGTAAGACATGGCTTTGTAGTTATGATAAATATACTTTTGGAACAAAACTTTACTCATTATACTAGTTCTCTACATATACGCACAGCTTGATGGATAATTTTTATGTTATTTTAAACTTTCGCTAAGCCCCGTACCTTATATTAAGTGATTGTTTCATATAGAGGCCGTACTAATCGATGATTCTTGGCCGGTCATGACGCTAAACCTATAGAGGCTGGTTTGGGTCCTGACAGTTTTTGTGGGAATCATGTTCTGTTTATTACGAGCATATATGTCCAGCCCCAGATTTGTTTGATTTCTATATGATCTATTTGATTCATCTCAGATCATCCATCTTGTTGATCAAAAATGTTATTCTATTCAAATTTCTTTATACATTTTTGTTTTTGTGGGAATCATATTTTCTTTTTGTGGGTTTTTGTGTATATGAGCATGTTTTGCTTCTTATGTATGTTCTGTTTGATTGCCCCGGATTTGTTTTTGTGGGAATCATGTCCTGTTTCCTATACGCATGTATGTCCAGCCCCAGATTTGTTTGATTCATCTCAGCCCCACATGTTTTTTAGAAATTAAAATGTTTTATATTTTTTTGTTATTTAAATATGTGAATCTGTGGTTCTAAACCGATCCAATCCGTGTTTAAACGAATTGGTTCCACGATTTAAATGGATTGGATTGGTTTCAATTTTTCAGGAACCGTAGATAATTGATTGGTCCTGATTTTACCCCAATCCGGACCATGCTCACCCCTAGTCCATAATGCCTGAATTAGTGAGGAGTTATGGGTCACATAAGTAGTCCAATAATGACATATAAATAATATATCAAAACAATACATAATGGGCTCCTAATGGACTAATAGATACCTGAGTCATGTATGCAATCTCCACTTGCTCCTTTCTTGCACCCGTGGATTGGATCTATTCCTGCAAGTTATAGCCAAATTCAATAACATACTTGCTTCAAAACTTTTCCATCTTCTCTCCTCTAGTCAATGTGAAACTCTCCATATTCTCATATGATAACTTCTCATTAAACCCTAATTAATTACACAAATATATATTAAAATAGACTAACAAATTTTTTATATGAATAGAATTTTATTTTCTTAATAATGAAGTTCTTACCATGGTTTTAAAAATCGGACCGGACCGGCCAGTTGAACCGGGCTAGGAAGCACGGATACTCTTTTTTGCTAGGAAGCACGGATCTCTTCAAGGGTCTCTTTCTTGCTAGGAAGCACGGATACTCTGAAACGGCCTCTGTACGCGTATCGAATATGTATCGGATACGGATACGCATCCGATACGGCGGGATACGTATCAGATATGGCAAAGAAGTATCCCATTTTTTTTAAAATTTTTTGAATTTCGGATATGTTTGGGATACGCGAGGATACTTCAAGGATACTCTTGGGACACTTTCGGGCTACGACGGGGTGAAAAAATAATTTTGAAACGTATAATTGGGGTCAAAGTGTAAAATAACAAAACTATATCTAAAATAAAACAAAAAAATCAAACAGACCCTACCTAGAGGAGTCAACGAACAGCAGCAAGAGAGTCATCGAACAACAGCAAGAGAGTCGCCGTCTCTGAATCACGAACAACAGCAAGTCGCCGTCCTCGTCCTTGTCCTCGTCATCGATCAAGGTTTGTCACTCTCACTCTCATTCTCTCTTGTTCTCGCTGTGTCGCTCGATCTCACACACACTCTCTCTCTCTCTCTCTCTCTCTCTCTCTCCGTCTCGTTCAATCTCACTCGTTCTCTTTCTCTCTCTCTCTCGCTCAATCTCACTCTCTATCCCTCTCACTGTAGTAATACTAACACCTTTGATTTTATTTTATTTTTTTTTTTTTTTTTTGCAGCTTGGCTAAGCTACTGTGAGGTATTTTTTTGTCCCTTAATTTGAATTGCATTATGGTTGTTATGGGTGATGATGCTATATTGTTGGAATTGCTGAAATATAATTGAATTGGTGAATTTTTTTTTGGATGTTCATGCCAAAAGATAACTACATTAATGTTTTGTTTTATTTCTTACCAAATTTATAAATTCTAGGAAATGAGTTCGAGTACGGGAAACAAATTGAAGCTATTGACCTTGAAGACTCTTAGTTTTATAGGAATCTTTCTTTTTTATCAAGTTGTCTTTTGCTTTAGGTTTTATTTGTATACATACTACATTATTAAAAATTAGAAAAATAATATTTTTTACGAACGTATTTCCGCCGTACCCATATCCTAGTTTTTCAACTTTTTCCGTATCACCGTATCTGTATCCGTATTGTATCGTCTCGTATCGTACCCGTATCTCGTATCTATATCTATGCTTCCTAGCTTTCTTGTGAAGAATCCCATTGAGAGCTTGAAAATATTGTGAAAGTCTCACCCTATTTATATAAAAAAAAATGTCTTCAAAAAGAACTTAAGAAACCCACATGAGATTCAATTATAATATTTGAATCAAATTTATTGGAGAGAGAGTTGAAATTTTAATATCCTTCCAAAATTAATCATATTCTTTCAATCAAATTATTTTAATCAAAATAGTTTGGAGGAAATATTGAACATTTGGTTTCCCTCCAAAATTAAAACCAGTAAACTATTTAAATGTTTATGATGTTTTTATTTTAAAACTAAAAGAAAAAATTAGAATAAATATTTATACACAATTTTAGGGAAATTACAAACACGCCCTTGAGGTTTGACTAAAATACGAATTCTCTCTTGAGGTTTGAGAAATTACATCCTATCTCCTGAGGCTTATATTTGCCCAACAAATTGCCCATTGAGGTTTACATTTGCATAACAAATTGCCTCATCATTTGTTATGTAAATATAAACCTCATGGGGCAATTTGTAACTTTTCAAACCTCATGGGAGAATTCATATTTTAGTCAAACCTCGAGGGGGTGTCAGTAATTTACCCATAATTTTAATACATATTTTTTATTTATATATAATTTTTTTTGATAAATTATATATATATATATATTTGAAAAAATTAGAATAAATATTTAAAAGAAATATTTGTATACAATAGAAATATTTATATATAATTTTAATATATTTATAACATAATTATGACATTACGGTTCGATTCTGGTTCAACCAAAGTTGAACTGGTGACCCATCCGTCCAATTTCATTTTCGGTTTGCTTACCGATCCGGATTTTATAACATTAGTTCTTACCTTCCTCCAAGAAAGGAATGCACACGAATTGTGTGGAAACAAATGATGTTGACTCATGTTTTTTTAGAAGTACGGAGAAACTAGTTTTAGTTGGCATCTCCGTCAAAAGATGAATTCATATTTCAAAACAATTAAGTGATGTAAAAAAATTCTCAGGAAAGTTTGAACCTTTTTTATTTGCAATGTGTTTGAAGGAAAGTAGTATAAGGGGGAGGCTATGAAGCACGATTACTTCAAAAATGTTACCGTACAAGTATCGGGTACTTACCGAGTGCGAGTACGCGTACCGCTATAACTGCACACGTATCGGTTACGCCAAAAATGCACTGGGAATGTTCTATACGATCAATATAATGATGGGTACGTAATGGGTACGACATGGTTACGTTTTTGGATACTTTGGGGGTAAGCAATGAGATTTTTTTACAAATTAAAGGGTACCGGAGCAATTTTGTTGGTCTATTTTAAAGAATTATATAAATTTGGGGTACTTTTGTAATAAAAAAACTTGAAACAAATTAAATTAGGGTTCTACTCTATTCCATTCGATTGTCTTGAAACAGAGAGAGAGACTCCCAAGAGCTGAAGAACTCCTTCCTGCGAAGCTATTGAAGAGAATCGAAGAACTTGCAAGAGAATCGAAGGTGCAGATCGATTCTATTCTTCAAAGATGACATTCCGGTAAGTTCATCTTCGATTCTTCATCGTCTACTTCTTCGATTCATCTTCCTCTTCTTCTTTGTTCTGTCCAGAGCCAGATTTTCCCGTTCAAAATTTCAGTTACTATAATCATTAATTTTGTATTAATTCCATTAATTTTATAACGTCACATTAAAGTCTCATTGAAAAGAGATATAGAATTTTTTCTTGGCCTCCATACACTGTGTCACGACCCCATTCCGCCCCTAGTAGAATGGTGTCGTGATGGCCAGTAATCCAAGATTACCGAAGGCCAACTTTCAAAATTCACCACAATCAGAGTATAATATATGTGGCTTACATACGCGGAAGCAATATATGTAAATCTAACTAGTCCACAAGAGCTGTGCATAAGTCAAATGAAATGACATACATCTTAACCATAGTATTACAACTTGAATACAAATAAAATAAAGTACATATTACATCTTGATCAAAAGGCTTCTCAAGCCGACATTTACAAAATACATGAAATGCAACTAAGAAGCATAGTCTTCAAGATTGCCGACATAACATGAATCCAAAACATCTTGCAAAACACACACATCTCGGCATAGCCGACTTCTTGCTTGTTACCTACATATATATAGAGAGGGTGACCTTGGATACTCAGTGAATGGTATAAGTAATAAAGGGTTAAATGAATGATTCCCGAGGTCCTTGTCAAAACAATACATATATCATATCTTGTAACAAAACATGTACTTGGCATAACTTGTATCAAAACATGTACTTGAGCTTTCAAATCTTCTTGGGATGTTTAATAACATCTACATAATACATGGGGTGATGACATTCCTGACAAAACAAACCCACCCGTTCATAGACCGTCGTTGGCAAAATAAGGGAATAATCAACCCGGAATCGATTAGACAAATCCACCCGTTCATAGACCGTCGGTGGGGGCTATCCGTTCATAGACCGTCGATAGCAGAGATCTCTCAAACATGATGCTACATGGGCTTAGAGTCCCCTAGCATGGGAGGACTTTCCAAGAATGTCATCAAAACAAAGCTTATACTTGATACACAAAATAGAGATAATCATTCATGCTTGCAAATACTTTCCAAACAAGGCAAAACAGGGTTTATCAAAGCTTTGTAACATATCTTTATTAAAAATACCACTCACATAGTCCTTCAAACGTTGGGGTCGAGGCAAGTCCAAGTCTTGACAAACACATGGCAAGTTTATTGAATGCACTTTTAAACAAGCTTCACATGCATGCAAATGACCTCGGCATTCCTCAAAACTAAGTCAAATCGAAGCAAACACTGTTTCTCATCTCGGGGAAATATGCTGGGCACCAACCAGGTCTTGGCCGAGGTCCCACACCTCCTCGCCGAGGTGAGGTCCTGATGGCCACATTCAAGGGAATGAAGTCGGGAAAATCTGGGTTTCCCTCTGCTCAAGAACATGAAGAACATGAACATGACGAACATGGAAAGGATGAATGCAAGGATCATAACTTGTTATTACAAAATCTGGGATTTCATGTTATGAGTTTTGAAAACATGGACCTGGGTACCCGTACAAGAAGATCATGCAGAAACAAACATAAAAACATGGATCTTGGCATGAGCTTTCGGATCAAAACATGACTTTTCTTGAAGAACACATGAATACTATTTTCTCTTTCTAAAACCGAACTTCAAAGCAATGCATGGCTTACAAATCATATTCAATCATGCAATGCAATAACATGATCATAAAGAACAACATGAGCAGATCAAGAATCTAACCTTAGAACACGGATCTAACGGTTCGATCTCTAGGGATCAAGCTTGGAAATCTACTTCTCTCTCAAGAACCTCTCTTCTTCTTCCTAGAGCTTCTCTCTCTTCAAAGACAAGAATATGACAAATGATGTGTTTCTCTCTCTGCCGGCTGACTTAACCTTCTGTTGGGACACGTGGCGCTACCGGGTTGGTTCTCTTAAAAAGGTGACTGAGTGACAAGACATGTGTAAGACAAAGCGTATCTAACAAGCTACACGGCAAGGCACTTCGGCAAGTAATGATCTCGGCTAAGGACATAGGCTTCGGCAAGTAAGGGAACAATGACCTCGGCTAGGAAGGATAACACTTGGCCAAGTTGTGCCACACCTCGGCCTAGATGTGCCACACCTCGGTCTAGGTCATTCCAGTCCCAGAACAAGATCACTAGGTGCATGGATTAAGGATTCGGATGCCTAGATGATAACATCTCGGCCTAGATGATGCATATCTCGGCCTAGGTGATGCACACCTTGGCCTAGATGATGACATCTCGGCAATATGCCTAGGTGATGGTGGAGGTCAACCAAAGTGGTTCCAAGATGGTCCTAGGCTTAAGATGACCTCGGCTTGGCATGACCTAGGCTTAACACGACCTAGGCTTGGCATGACCTAGGCTTGGCATGACCTAGGCTTGACATGACCTAGACTTGACATGACCTAGGCTTGAGACAGCAAGGAAGGAACAAAGCATGCATACAACACTTAGGCAAATCACATAAGCACAAAACAAGACAGGGACCTTTACTTAGGAAAAACAAGTTAAAGTCTACAAATGAAAGCTTAACAAGAAGAAATCATGCAAATGCACATGAACATGACTAAGACATGAATGTGGGTTATTACAATCTACCCTCCTTAAAGAAGTTTGGTCCCCAAACTTAAGTTACCTTGCCCCAAAACAATTCCGAATGTCGGATCCTCATCCCTTCTTACCATCCCCAGCCTTTACCTTAGGACAATCCTTAATATGATGACCCATCTCACCGCATTCAAAACATGCTCCAGATGTCCGATGACAAACTCCAAAATGTCGCCTCCCGCAACTTGTACATATCGGCCTAGTGCCACCTTCCCGGTTCGTATTGTTGGAACTGTCCACATTTGTCTTCTTCTTGGCATCATGTTGATCTTGGCGATTGTCATAGGTCTACCTCTTTTTCTGATTCTCTCCCAAACTCTGACTTCTGTTCAAGTTGGCTTCTGCAAGGATGGCTTTATCTAACACTCCGGCATACGTCGGCATGTTGAGCAAATTAACCCGGTCTTGAATTGATCCACGAAGCCCACTTTCAAACTTTCTAGCTTTCCTGTATTCGTCGTCAACCATGTGGGGTGCATATCTTGCCAACTCGGTGAAAGCGCGATCATATTCAGCCACTGTCTTGCTGCCATGTGTTAACATCTGAAATTCTGTAGTCTTGCGACCTCGAACACTGAGGGGAAAGTGTTTGTCATGAAACAACTCTAAAAATCTGGCCCAAGTCAAGTCTGGATTACCTTCTCGGATCATCATCCACCACCTACGAGCGTCGTCTTCCAGTGTGAATGCTGCCAATGACACCTTCTGGGCGTCGGTGCTGGGAAAAACCTCAAACAACTTCTCCATCTCAAGAACCCATGCTTCCGCCTTCATCGGCTCTATACCTCCATGGAACTTCGGCGGTTTCATCTTCTTGAATTCTTTGATCAATGTCAACGTGTCATCTCCATACAAAGCTGGTTGCGGCTGCACTTATGGTACTGGAGGAGGTGGAGGTGGAACTGCATGTCGGCCATCTGTCTGCTCGGCTTGAGTGGAAGTGGTACCTGTGTCTTGTGGCCTAGGTTGTCTCAACTCACGGACCAATCCTTCGACCAATCTTTCTAATCTATCTATTCTGTCCTCAGAATGATCTCGGCCAACTGGAGGTCTACCCCTTCTCATGATGCTAAAGGTATGCAAAAAATGTGACTCTTAAAACAAAATGAACAAATAAACATGTATGTAAGTGAAAATGATCATACCGAGATGATGCATGAACAAATAGAAATGTATGCAAGTGAACATGATTATGCCAAGATGATGCACATCTTATCAAGTAGCAAGCAATATAATGCAATCCTAATATCAAGTCTAAGGGAAATCCTATGCTCTTTAGGACTCAAAGTGTGTGAACAACGTACTATAAGGAACTTGTGCTCTGATACCATTCTGTCACGACCCCATTCCGCCCCTAGTAGAATGGTGTCGTGATGGCCAGTAATCCGAGATTACCGAAGGCCAATTTTCAAAATTCACACACAATCAGAGTATAATATATGGGGCTTACATGCGCGGAAGAAATATATGTAAATCTAACTAGTCCATAAGAGCTGTGCATAAGTGAAATGAAATGACATACATCTTAACCATAGTATTACAACTTGAATACAAATAAAATAAAGTACATATTACATCTTGATCAAAAGGCTTCTCAAGCCGACATTTACAAAATACATGAAATGCAACTAAGAAGCATAGTCTTCAAGATTGCCGACATAACATGAATCCAAAACATCTTGCAAAACACACACATCTCGGCGTAGCCGACTTCTTGCTTGTTACCTACATATATATAGAGAGGGTGAGCTTGGATACTCAGTGAATGGTATAAGTAATAAAGGGTTAAATGAATGATTACCGAGGTCCTTGTCAAAACAATACATATATCATATCTTGTAACAAAACATGTACTTGGCATAACTTGTATCAAAACATGTACTTGAGCTTTCAAATCTTTTTGGGATGTTTAATAACATCTACATAATACATGGGGTGATGACATTCCTGACAAAACAAACCCACCCGTTCATATACCGTCGGTGGCAAAACAAGGGAATAATCGACCCGGAATCGATTAGACAAATCCACCCGTTCATAGACCGTCGGTGGGGGCTATCCGTTCATAGACCGTCGATAGCAGAGATCTCTCAAACATGATGCTACATGGGCTTAGAGTCCCCTAGCATGGGAGGACTTTCCAAGAATGTCATCAAAACAAAGCTTATACTTGATACACAAAATAGAGATAATCATTCATGCTTGCAAATACTTTCCAAACAAGGTAAAACAGGGTTTTATCAAAGCTTTGTAACATATCTTTATTAAAAATACCACTCACATAGTCCTTCAAACGTCGAGGTCGAGGCAAGTCCAAGTCCTGACAAACACATGGCAAGTTTATTGAATGCACTTTTAAACAAGCTTCACATGCATGCAAATGACCTCGGCATTCCTCAAAACTAAGTCAAATCGAAGCAAACACTGTTTCTCATCTCGGGGAAATATGCTGGGCACCAACCAGGTCATGGCCGAGGTCCCACACCTCCTCGCCGAGGTGAGGTCCCGATGGCCACATTCAAGGGAATGAAGTCGGGAAAATCTGGGTTTCCCTCTGCTCAAGAACATGAAGAACATGAACATGACGAACATGGAAAGGATGAATGCAAGGATCATAACTTGTTATTACAAAATCTGGGATTTCCTGTTATGAGTTTTGAAAACATGGACCTGGGTACCCGTACAAGAAGATCATGCAGAAACAAACATAAAAACATGGATCTTGGCATAAGCTTTCGGATCAAAACATGACTTTTCTTGAAGAACACATGAATACTATTTTCTCTTTCTAAAACCGAACTTCAAAGCAATGCATGGCTTACAAATCATATTCAATCATGCAATGCAATAACATGATCATAAAGAACAACATGAGCAGATCAAGAATCTAACCTTAGAACACGGATCTAACGGTTCGATCTCTAGGGATCAAGCTTGGAAATCTACTTCTCTCTCAAGAACCTCTCTTCTTCTTCCTAGAGCTTCTCTCTCTTCAAAGACAAGAATATGACAAATGATGTGTTTCTCTCTCTGCCGGCTGACTTAACCTTCTGTTGGGACACGTGGCGCTACCGGGTTGGTTCTCTTAAAAAGGTGACTGAGTGACAAGACATGTGTAAGACAAAGCGTATCTAACAAGCTACACGGCAAGGCACTTCGGCAAGTAATGATCTCGGCTAAGGACATAGGCTTCGGCAAGTAAGGGAACAATGACCTCGGCTAGGAAGGATAACACTTGGCCAAGTTGTGCCACACCTCGGCCTAGATGTGCCACACCTCGGTCTAGGTCATTCCAGTCCCAGAACAAGATCACTAGGTGCATGGATTAAGGATGTCGGATGCCTAGATGATAACATCTCGGCCTAGATGATGCATATCTCGGCCTAGGTGATGCACACCTCGGCCTAGATGATGACATCTAGGCCAATATGCCTAGGTGATGGTGGAGGTCAACCAAAGTGGTTCCAAGATGGTCCTAGGCTTAAGATGACCTCGGCTTGGCATGACCTAGGCTTAACACGACCTAGGCTTGGCATGACCTAGGCTTGACATGACCTAGGCTTGAGACAGCAAGGAAGGAACAAAGCATGCATACAACACTTAGGCAAATCACATAAGCACAAAACAAGACAGGGACCTTTACTTGGGAAAAACAAGTTAAAGTCTACAAATGAAAGCTTAACAAGACGAAATCTTGCAAATGCACATGAACATGACTAAGACATGAATGTGGGTTATTACACACTGTCAGCCTACTTCTCCTATAATTTTCTTCCTGATAGAGAGTGTTGTCGTTGTCCGTTCGCTAAGCTAATCAGAAGGTGCTTCTGTTGTAGCTGGTAAAAACTATCGTATCTTGGGAAGTAGACGCCGGCGTACCTCCAGCACCCAACGGTGAGGCGGCGAATCTATTTTAAGGAGACTGTGGTATCACACAGGCTTCGGTTTGCTTCCTTTGACCATTTTATATTGTATCTGTGTTTTATTCAGCATGTTATATTTTCTGGAATAGAAGGTTTGTTTTGTTCATCTCCTAATTTTGCGATATGCAATGTGAAATTATGTAATGTGAGTAGTTTTTCCCAACAAGCTTAAAATAGATTCGACGTTTATCATAGAATTAGATTAATAGATTCATCGGTGTGTGTAATAATTTTGCATGTAATTGGCCACTGTTAGTGCTAGTGAGTTAATTGGTTTATTAGATGCATGTACACAGGGTTAAGCTTTTGATTTTGCCATTTTGTGTATGCTACTGTTTGGTCTTCCCATAACATGGAATAGGCCACTGTTATCAATAGGGAAGAAGAGTTCCATTGGTGCAACGTTAATTCACTGTATTTTCTAGTTAATTTATGGTGTACCGGTTCATGCCTTGTATTTCTAGATTTACATGCTTCTAGTTTACAATATAAATTACATGTTCATTCGGTTTTAATTTTTAGTGTAATTTCATTTCTAGCATGTTTATTAGGTAGTAAATTTACATGTAACTTGTTCCTATTAATTTTTAATTTAGGTGTGGAGTTGTAAAGTTTATAACTTGCCTATATTTAAATTCATGTTAATTTCTCTAGAATTATTTGCATGTTAATCATGTCATTTGCAATTCTTGCCTAGTAATGTGATTTAAGTGTTTAGGAGTTATAAAATGTTTGTAACTTGCCTCAATTAATTACATGTTTAGTGTACCATAAATTCATATGTAACCTTTACCAATTTAAAATATGGTTTAATTATATTTAATTTTGGGTTTGTAACTTGTATAGTTAATTACATGTTTATTATGTAATTAATTTTTTACAGTTTTCTTTGTCTAGATTCTAGATGTGTAACTTAAGGGTTGGTTTTAATCTTTACTTACAGTTATTTATTATTTTGTTTGCTAGTACCCTCCCCTTCAATCACTACTTTGCCAAAAACAAAGAAAAGCTGAGGGAGGTTTTGTTGTATTTTGCTGCTAACTGTTTATTGCAGGAATACCTATGGGAATGGGAAAAGGATTAATTTGGACTAAATATGTAAAGCAAGTTTTATTTGCTTGTAATTATTGTAGCAATTTTGTTGTAATTGCTTATAATGTGATGCAATTGTAATTGCTTGTACAGTTTGGAACTTGGTGTGTTTAACCTAGTTCATCCCTTGGAAAATTTAATTCTTAAAGTTGTTTCCCATGGACTAGGAGTCAACATGCTCTTGAAAGTTTTGTCTAAGGTTGACTGGGTTTTAAGTGGGATCGGTGTGACCCCTCCAGTCTTCTTGGAAACTTTCCTGACCATGTTCGATTCTAGGTTGCGTGGTGAGACTAGTTTTGAATTAAATTTCCAATTGTGGGATTTTCTAGTGTTAAGTTTGATTTCTGGAAATACAGAATAGTGAAAATTCTGCTGTAATTTTTCAGAAATGGCAACTGTCTCTGATGCTGCTGCTAATGTTGGTGGGGATCCGAACCCCGGGGCGACTGGCTTGTGTAACACGTCCGCGGGGGACCTCGCGCTACAGTTCGGACTCCCTTTTTGTTTGTTGCGGTTCTTAATCTGAACCAAAGAGTCCAACTCTGGCAAATCGTTTTGAGAAAAACAGATTTTGAAAAGAAGTGCCAAACATGGACTGCTTTGCCAGATACAGAGTCGCCACCTAAATATTTTTAAAATGGGAAATTTAGGAAACCCTGACTTGGTGCCGAAGGCCACGTGTCCGTCATCACCAAAGTGGTCTTGGCTCGGGAGCTTGGGTACGATCGGGGAAGGTCAGCTATGAGCACCCCCTTTCGCCCGGTCCGAAGACCGGCCTCTACTAACCGTGATATCTAATTTTGAAAACCTTATGTGTTCTTATTCCGATTATTAGCCTAGAATAACTATGTGATGCGCACAGCATACAAGTATAGACCAAATCGCCTAAATTGGAACAAAACATTGCATGTTTATTTTGAAAATGGTTTGCTACTCGCAAGTAGGCTAAAATGCAGGTTTTGCCACCCTCGAGTGGGCTTTAGAAAAGATGGTTTTAAAACTTTCAGTTTTAATGCATTATCCCAATTTAGGCAATTCGACCTCCATCCACAGGCATTCAAGCAGTTACATCACATAAGCAGCTAGCCTCATGGTAATCATGCTATCATGGCAACATTCACACGCATGCGATATGCTAAAGCATAAAAGCTCACCTAGTACTCCAAGCCAAAACAGAAACCAGTTAGTAATCATATGCATGATCCTAGTTCATGTTAAGTGGCTAATGCAACACAAGCAAAGGTGTAATCTAGACAGGCTCGGCTATCCTAAACATAGCATGTGGAATTCTACAAATTACACGTATTCAATTTGAAATCGAAATACAATGCAGTTTGTATGATGTGCCGAGCCCAATGTATGTATAACGAATGTATGGATGCACGCATGCTATCATACTGTTATGCTAATTTAAATATGCCCTAATCTACCATCATAAGCAGGTAAATAAAAGGGAAGAAAGAAGTGGGGGTTGGAAGACATGCACACACCCACACACACTTATTACAAATACGCCCTCATACGGAGGGACCAAAAGAATATACAGTCCCAAAATAATACAGTCCAAATACAGAATAAATTAATTATTACAGAAATTTCTAATTATCAAATTAAATTTATCATAAAAAGAAAGGGGCCTCAGCCCTGCCTCGGGATGCGCGAATGATGCATGCACGAATCCGACTTGCCCGGAAACCCGCGCCATGGCACTGCTGTATCTGTTTTTACTGCCCTGTCTCTCAAAAAATTTCCAAAGTCCCAGAATACCTTCCTTGCATACTGCTGTACACCACCGGCTGGAGGAAATGTCCACCGGCCACCCACAATTTTCATCGGCTGCTTAGGAGATTATCGGCCATACATACAGTGCCGGTCGGCGCTCCACACTGCCGGTCGGCAGAAAGTTCCTGCAGAGGACAGTTTTGACAGCAACAGCAGACAGACAGTGCATGGTGGGATTTTGAGCATATGTAAGCATGGCCAATGCTTCCTATCATGTATGAAACTCAAGGAAGCAATGACCCTTGGTTCTTGGGCCATCGATTATGCATCTTGGTGCATGATGGCCTAAGGAGCCAAGATTGCAACTTTAATGGAGATGCAATGCAACATACAAATGAGAATCAAGTCCCTATCATGTCAAGATCAAGGGCCTTAGTGACCAAGAGTTGAGACAAATTGCACCACTTGTAGTGTGAACTCCTCTCAACCCTTACACTTGGTTTGACACCCCAAACCAAGTCATGGAATGCATGTATGCAACATGGCTCAAATGATGCTAATTAATACTAAGATGTAAACATGCCAAATGTAATGCAACATGCAAGGTGCAAATGCAATGCAAACATGGATACTTATGCACTGGAACTAGCAAGTGGCAAGACCATATTAATCAAACATGCAACAAACATGATGCAAGCATGTAATGGTGGACTTGACCACAATGGGGCAGACCTCTAAGCTCCCCAAAACAGTGGCAAAACATGCCCAAAATGGTGACCGATTATCTATGCAAACATGCAAGTCAAAAAGCCTAAGATTAAGGCACAAAAAAGGAGCACCCTTCCACCACTACCAAGACTACTCATGACATGAATTATTTAAGCAAGAACAGAGTCCCATCATGCAAAAAAAAAAAAATACATCCAAAAAACCTTGATACGGCAGCCCCAAAATGCATTAAACATGCAAGCATGCACAATACCTTCTTTAAAGCATAAGAGACCAACACTTCAAGACATGGAAGAGGTGATAAATAGAGACATATAAGCATGGTATAGGGACTGAAATAGCATGTTAAATGACTCCAAATCACTTAAATAGCCTAACCAATGCATGTTTATGGATCACATACTCAAGGCTAACAAGTCATAATGCAAAGCAACTATGCCAAGCACATCAAACATGACAAAATCAGTGCCTAACAGACCTCATGCAAGGCAAAATAATGCTAGTAACTTCATGAAGTCGAGTCAAATCATGCAAAAAAAACATGGCCTAAATGCATGGCATACTTCCAAGCATAAGAGAGCATTACAAAACAAGTATGTGAAGCATGCTAAGGACTACAAATCCAACCTTAGACAGAGGTTAGATATGACCTAAAACACCCAAGAAAACTCTGAAATGAAGCCAAGAATAAGCAAGCATGCATGCTACCCTTCAAGCCAAAGACAAAGGCAAGAAAGGGAGAAAGGGGAGAGGGGTATCCCTCCCCTATATGAGACTTCAAAGTACCTTCCTCACCATTGAAAACCCACTGTTTTCAGTGGTGAGAAGACCAAAAACACCAAGCAAACAAAGCCTTAAGAAAAGGCACCAAAATGGCCAAAACAAGGCCTAAGAGGGTGAGCTTTCACTCAAATCAAAAAACACCCTTAATGAATGTTCTTAAGCATGAAAATACAAGCCTTTTTTATGTTGAACACAAATCCAAAAACTCAAAGCAAGATAGGTAGAAAGCTAGTGCAAGTTTGGGGAAACTAAAGCAACATGCTTACCCTTGAAGACTCCTTGAAGAACAGATGGTGCAGCCCTCTTCTAGTGATCAAAACCAGTCCAAAAACTCAACAAACAACCCTCCGAGTCCCTCAGTCTCGAAATAAGGTGTAATGGTGTGTATATTAGTGCAAAAGTGAGGTAAAAACACACTATTTAGGCTCAAAACACACACACAAGGATGAGAGAGAGTGAGATATAGAGAGAGAGAGAGAGTGTATCTCAGATATAGAGATATATGAGCTCTGGTTTTTTATCTCTCAAATGGCCAACCCTTGACAAAGGGAGATGAATGGTGCTTAAATAGGCACAAAAGACTTAGTGGCTAAGCAAAGGAAAGGAGTCAAGAGGTTCAAGGGGGTCTTGGCTTCTTAGAGAAGCCAATACAGCTGGCCAAGCTTCTCCAAGAAGCTTGGCCAAAGGTTCAAGCTCTTAGAAGAGAGAGGGGGTCAAAGGGGCCAAAATGGCCAACCCTCGTGCATAGGGAGTGGTGATGGTGCACTCCAGCTGGCACAGCTGGCATGCACCATACCTGGGGGTTCAAAGGGTGCACGCCGGCCAGCAAAAAAAGTCACCGGCACACAAAAGTGCCGGTCGTCAACATATAGTGCCAACCGGCCAAAGTTTTTGAGAAAACAGTGCCGATGGCCAAAAGGGAGTGCCGGTGGGGTGTGGGGGCAGCCGGTGGGTTTCAGGGAGAGCTAAAAAGCCACTCCCTACCCTCAGGTACAAAACACACAAGTCCTTGGTGCAAAACCAAGCACAGAACAAGCCAGTTGAGAGATCCTGAGGCACGACACGCAGCCGGGACCTCCGGGAATTCAAAACGAACACAATCATGGGTAATCACCGAGTGTTCCAACGGTGACGTCCAAGTCTTGAGGACGGTCAAAAATGAGGTGTCTACAGCTTGCCAACCCCTGCTGTGACCTCTATGGTCAATCCTCCGTTGTTACTCCGGCTGTTCCCGGAGGACCGCTCAATCATCACGAGCGCCCGGAGAAGTTCACGGGAGTGAATTTCAAGAGATGGCAGCAGAAGATGCTGTTTTATTTGACTACTCTAAGCCTTGCGAGGTTTCTGAGTGAAGATGTACCAGCCGTAGAGGAGAATGAGCAAGATAAACAAAAGCTCATGGCTCTGGACGCTTGGAACAAGCTGACTTCTTATGCCGAAATTACATTCTGAACGGCTTGGCGGACCCGCTTTTCAACGTGTTCTATGCCAAGAAATCGGCTAAGGAGTTGTGGGATGCCTTGGACAAGAAGTACAAGACCGAGGATGCTGGGGTAAAGAAATTTATCATTGGCCGGTTCCTGGACTTCAAGATGGTGGACTCCAAAGCTGTCATGAGTCAAGTCCAAGAGTTCCAAGTGATTCTGCACGAGATACATGCAGAAGGGATAGTCCTAAGTGAGTCATTCTAGGCAGCTGCTTTGATTGAGAAGCTGTCTAATGGCTGGAAAGACTTCAAGAACTACTTAAAGCACAAACGAAAGGAGATGACAGTCGAAGAGCTCGTTGTCAGGCTCTGGATTGAAGAGGACAACAGAAAGAAAGGAGGGAGTACCTCCACTGTCAAAGCCAACATGGTTAAGCATGGCGAGTCCTCGGGGGCGAGGAAAAAACTGCCGACAGACAAGGTCCCCCGAGTCGAGCCAATATTACCTAAAAGAACCCGATTTTAACAACTTTGCTCTCAATTATTTTTCAAAATCTTGTAACGACCCAGAATTTCTCCTTCCGCTCGAGCGGGGGAGTCGACGCTCGAGCGTACTTGTGCGGCTCCCAGCATTTTTGCAGGCTGCCGAGATTCTGAGGGTTGTAGATTCCCGCTCGAGCGTAGAAGTGGCCGCTCGAGCGAACGTCTTTGTTTGTCTGAGCGCTCGAGCGCAAGGTGGGGCGCTCGAGTGGGTCGCCTAGTTGAGCTTGAATTTTTGAGGCACGTAGGTTCGTCTGAGGCATTTTTATTAATGTATTTGGAACTTCCTTATTTTATTTTGGGGTATTGATTGTAGTGGTATATGAGGGTAGAGTGAGATTTGATCACAAACTTTAATTTGGGTAAGTTGTCTACGATCAGCCGTCACCCTTTTGCCCCTTTCTTTGTCTACACTTTGAATTTGGATGTGAGGTTAGAACCATTGGAAAGATTATTTCCGGGGCTTCAATTTGGACACAAGAACGACCTAAAACGGAGTCCGGATGGAAGAGTTATACCTGTGCGAAGTTTTGTAATCTGTGCTGGGAGTAGGTCCGCTCGAGCGGGAATAGGGACGCTCGAGCGGAAATAGCAGGTTCAGCAGCTTAAAAACGGGTTTTTGAGATAATTTCTTCCATTTTTCTTTTCCCCTCTTCTTCCCTCTTGCATAGGTCCGAAACCCTAGCCCCAAAACCTTTGATTTCCTCCACTTTTATCAACAATCCACCATGGTTCTTGCATCAAGGATGGAGAACAAGAGAAGATTCACATTTGCAACCGATTGGAACTTGGATTTGCGAACGATTCTCATCACTCTTCATTATTTTGCTTGATTCTTGAGGTAGGGGTTTTAGTTCTCCTTCAATGCTTCCATTATAAATAGATTTGTGATATTTAAGAGTATATAAATGCAAAACCTCCATTTTGAGCATATAGAGTTATTTTGTAGACATTTAGGGATTTCGGGTTTGGAGAGTTTGGGGCTTTCTTGTTGGGTTTCGATTATAAATTATGATTCTAGGATGTTTAATCAAAGGGTTAATTGGAAGAGAAAGTAATGGGTGAAGAAGTTTAAAGTTTCTTGAAATTTCTCAATTTATCTAGAAACCCTAGATTGATTTATGGCGATAATTAATGATTTTGCCCAAATTGATAATAGAATCATGGAATTGGTGGGTTAAATTATACATGTACAAGGTTAATTGGATTTCTGAGATGTTTCAAAAAAATGTTAAAAATTCGCGAATGGACCTTGTTATGAGTATTGTGAATTATGGGAAAATGAGAAAGGAAATTAAGGGAAATGATTTAGAGAATTAATATGTGATTTCATATGTGTGTAGGACACGCTTCAGGAGGGATAAATGCTCCACCAACACACGGTGAGTAGTAGTACTGTGGTCATACATTTAATCATTGTTATCGATCTTCATTCTTAATATTCCGTTTCTTACAAGTGATTCTACTAATGTTATGTTGGTTGGAAGAGTTCGTGTATGTTAGTATTCTATATTCCGGTTACGAGTAAGGGTTATCATTAATGTACTAGAATCTGTAAATTATCTCATGGTACTATTAAAGTCGAGTCCATTAGGTAAAAAGCAACCCATGTGAAGCTGTGTGTGTTAAAGGAATAATTTTACTGTACGTCCGTAATTGGGAGTTAATACTATGGAATTGGTTAACAAGGAAGAATGGTAAATGTGAACCTCCCTTTTGTGGGAACAAGATGGTTTGGACATTTCATAATGAACCATCAAAATTGGATGTTCAAATAGGACTGTGGATAGTCCTAAACTGGTACGTTTTGTTTACCGTTAATAGGTGTTATTAACGTCTTGTTATTTGGAAGTTCACTTTATTGATTCATGATAAACAAATGGAATAATGTTACATGTGTCTTCTATCAATAAGTATTACTACTATTCCAATATACGTAAGACGATTATTTTAGCTTGGAATAACCTATGAAGAGATTTGTATACACTATTGGGTGATAGTATTTTTATGAACCTGAGGTTATCCTGTCCTATTTATTCGTTATGCTTATGATATGATATATAACGATATGATTTCTGGTATGGAACAAAGTGCTACACTTTGGTGGGAGCCACCTCTTGAGTCCATACATATGTGAATTGGGCTTAAAGCCTATGTGAACTTATGGGGCCGAGAGCCACTTTATGAATTTGTGAATTTGTGAACTTATGAGGCCGAGAGCCACTTTATGAATTTGTGAATTTGTGAACTTATGAGGCCGAGAGCCACTTTATGAATTTATGAAATTATGAGGCCAAGGGCCAACTTGTGAAATATGAAATTATGAGGCCGAGGGCCAACTTGTGAAGTATGAAACTGCAACTTGTGAAATATGAAATTATGAGGCCGAGGGCCAACTTGTGAAGTATGAAACTACAACTTGTGAAATATGAAATTATGAGGCCGAGGGCCAACTTGTGAAGTATGAAACTGCAACTTGTGAAACTATGAATCTCAGAGGCCGAGGGCCAACTTGTGAAGTGGTGCATCTAAGTTAAGCCAAAGGCTAATTTGTGTATGTGTGAACCCATCAGGCCAAGGGCCAATCTGTGAAGTTATGAACCGACAAGGCCGTACTGAAATGTGTACAGAATCAGACTAACCACAGAATTTTTGTATTTACTTATGTAATTAGATGAATATGTACATTGTAAGTAAGTTAAGTTAATCTTTAAATTGTTTATGTACTACTGTTCACTGAGCTTGACTCACTTGTGTTATGTCTGTTTCTGTAGGCACTCCACCTGGAGGTCAGCTTTAACCCATAGCATCCGTGCCTCTTTTGTCAACCTCAGAGTGTCCAAGCACATTTTGCTAAGCTTTTGATTTTGCACCCTGATTGTCTGCTTAAGGTTGATGTATATAGTTCCTTTGCCTGTCCATGTTGTTTCACGCCCAATTCTAAGGGCTAGGTCTGTATATATATATATGTACATAGCTAATTCTTTGATGCACGTCAATGTATGATTATTTGCCTTATGTTTTGTCTGTGATCCTGGCATGATAGTGGTCGCTCAATGGATGCAGTTCTTTTTTTTGTTAATTTATATTGATAAATGCTTCCGTTCAAGCCCCATATATTTTATGTATCAGGTTAACTGTCCGGTTCTGAATAGGTCATGCCCAAACTTTTAGGGGCAAGTTTGGGGCGTGACAAGTGGTATCAGAGCACGAGTTGCTATCTCACACACAAGTCCATTGAGCCTTAGGTTGTCTAGAAAAGACTTAGGCATCATGCATAACATTTTGAATGAAAATGGAAAAATTGATGGCAACGTTAAATGTACTCTGTTAATGCTAGCGATTATAATCCATGCCCATTGCATATTCTTTCTGTATATTGTGAATGATTGTTATGCGGAACATGGTAAGACATGCAGATTAAATCAACAGAATTGCACTGCAGAAGCATGGTAAGGGTTCGAGCTGATCGGTAAGATAATCTATATGCCAATGATTTAAGATGTAAGTTATCGGTTGTTATTTGTGGATTGGAAGTTACTTATCATCTGTTTAGATGAAGTGATTAAATCCTAAGCATGGAATATTTCTAAGACTAAAGAAAATGATATGGTCTTCTTTGCCACAACAATGTTTAGATCTGTGATTTTGAGCAATTACTGCATATGAGTATGTTGATAAGATGTGTTTGTGTGTTAACCGAGATTGTGTTGAGTACGATTGGTTGTAAGAAGAAGTTATGCATATCATGACCCCTGTGAGAACTGTGTAATTTGTTTATGGAAACCTGCGATCTGAAATTTGTAATATGAAATTTGAAATTGAAATCTGAAAGCTAACTCTGTTATCCGTAATATGTTTTGTTATGTGTAAATTGTAATCCGCAATCAGGATTTCTTATAAAGAATGGTTGAACGACATGAAGGACCTTACCCACATTACGTCTCTGTTTACATGAAACTTGGAAAAAAGATAGACAGTTATGGACTACGTCGAGATTAAACTAAATGATTGGTAAACTGATAAGTTACTGTAAGAATTAAAAATTCTATTTCTGTATATTAATGATTTAAGATTGAGAAATCATTTCTGTGATATACTTCTGCGTAGATGTGAGAATGTTGGATATTGCAATTGTTAAATTAATATTATCTTGTATTTGAAAGGTATGATGTAATCTGTTCTGCATGACATTGTGAACCTAAAAAAAAAAAAAAAAAGTAGGATAGTGGGCATGTGCAACGTGATTCCGATTCCGAATTGATTTATTATCTTATGAACCTGATCTGGCTAAGCGTCCTAACTGTGATAGGAAGTGGTCAAAATATTTCGTCGCTAAATTGTTGAATTTTGAGGCAACATGGAATCTGGGTGGATGTGAATACTGTAGACTTAAGGAAATCTATGACCCTATGATGAATCTAGTAGGACCTACGTATGTGGAGTAACTAGATACTCTGTTATGTTAATTGACTAAGTTAGACGACGCGTATGTATTATTCAGATTTGAACTTATGACGGCATGATCAGGTGTCTATAATGGGGATTCCTCTTTCCATCGTTCAGATTTTGTCAAGAATTAGAGAATGTGGTTTTAAATCTGCATAACGATATGATTTTGATATGTTATCGTATATGGAATATATTGTACCTCTTAGGCAGAACCTTATTTGTTGCATGTGGGTTTTGTTTAGAACTTGTGATAAAGATTCAAGTGTGTTTTTCAAGTGTTTTGGGTCTTAACTCTCCCCAATTTGAAGTTGTTTTGCAAAGGAGGGGTTGGAGAAACTCAAACTGGGAGTCCAGATTTTCGGAATTTTGCTTGGTCCGCTCGAGTGGAGGAAAGCCCGCTCGAGCGGGAAAATCGGCCTTCCAGCAGTTTGGTGGATTTTACAGTCCGCTCGAGCGGCCAAAGTGGCGCTCGAGCGGGGAGGCTTATTTTCAGAAAATGAAATATGTTGTTCAGCTTTGCGTGCCTGACTATTTAGAATATTTTCTGATGCTTATAAGGTGATTATAAATTCGTATGAAGTGTAATGACTCAGGGAATGGTTCTAAGATCTGATTCAATGATACATAATTGGATTTGACTCTAATTGCGTAATTAAGTTATTTTGGGAACTATATGTAACTGTAATGGTCATGTACCACCGAGTAAATTGCATTATAAGATTCACCTAAGAAATTACTTAACAGGAGAAATTTGAACGTGTACTCTCTAATGAAAATTGCATATGAACTATTGACACTGGGCCGACGTAGTGGGGAGTATTTTCAATATGATTAAGATTAATGCATGTTGTAAGCATCTCTTAAGTATACGTTTAAGGGAATGTCAACTAGTATGTTTTGTGCTTTTAAATATTTACGGTGAAATCCCCTGAACAACTGCAGTTAAGTAGTGGCACTATGTTTAAGGCTGTCTCTCTGTTTAATAAGAAATGTATCTGTTACACTTAGAATAAGTGAATGAGAAATTGGAAGCCTTAAAGGTTTAATTATCTGAAAGTGATCATGTATCTGTGATCAACAAGTATGTTTACGAAATTTCAATTTCGAAGTGATTAAACGATTGGATTTTTACCCTATATGCTTTTATATGTCCTATCTTTATATATATACCTAAGTCTTCTTATGTATGGAAAGAAATAAGGGTTGAATAGAAGAGCATAAATCCTCTGGGGAGCAGATAAGGAAGTGAAAAAGGTTGTAAAGATCCAAAAGTATTTGTGATCCCTTCTTATCCCAAGTGTGGATCTAGTTTTGAAACATTACAGGGTGTATATCCGTTACATTTGAACTGTCTTCTATTTGGTTTCTTCAATTTCGAGGACGAAATTTCTTAAGGAGGGAAGGATGTAACGACCCAGAATTTCTCCTTCCGCTCGAGCGGGGGAGTCGACGCTCGAGCGTACTTGTGCGGCTCCCAGCATTTTTGCAGGCTGCCGAGATTCTGAGGGTTGTAGATTCCCGCTCGAGCGTAGAAGTGGCCGCTCGAGCGCAAGGTGGGGCGCTCGAGCGGGTCGCCTAGTTGAGCTTGAATTTTTTAGGCACGTAGGTTCGTCTGAGGCATTTTTATTAATGTATTTGGAACTTCCTTATTTTATTTTGGGGCATTGATTGTAGTGGTATATGAGGGTAGAGTGAGATTTGATCACAAACTTTAATTTGGGTAAGTTGTCTACGATCAGCCGTCACCCTTTTGCCTCTTTCTTTGTCTACACTTTGAATTTGGATGTGAGGTTAGAACCATTGGAAAGATTATTTCCGGGGCTTCAATTTGGACACAAGAACGACCTAAAACGGAGTCCGGATGGAAGAGTTATACCTGTGCAAAGTTTTGTAATCTGTGCTGGGAGTAGGTCCGCTCGAGCGGGAATAGGGACGCTCGAGCGGAAATAGCAGGTTCAGCAGCTTAAAAACGGGTTTTAGAGATAATTTCTTCCATTTTTCTTTTCCCCTCTTCTTCCCTCTTGCATAGTGTAACGGCGCCCGCGTGGGACCTCGCTACGGTTCGGACTCCCTTTGGGTTACGGTTCTAAATCTGAACCAAAGAGTCCACATCCGGCAAATTGTTTTGAGAAAACAGATTTTTTTGAAAAGTAGTGCCAAACATGGACTGCTTTGCCAGATTACAGAGTCGCCACCTAAATATTTTAAAATGGGAAATTTAGGAAACCCTGACTCGGTGCCGAAGGCCACGTGTCCGTCATCACCAAATGTCTCGGCTCGGGAGTTTGGGTACGATCGGGGAAGGTCAGCTATGAGCACCCCCTTTCGCCCGGTCCGAAGACCGGCCTCTACTAACCGTGATATCCGATTTTGAAAACGTTATGTGTTCTTATCCCAATTATTAGCCTAGAATTACTATGTTATGCGCACAGCAAAAAAAAGTATAGACTAGATTGCCTAACTTGGAAATAAACATTGCCTTATCCGTTTTGTCTCGAAAAACGTGTTAGTTTTTGCTACTCGCAAGTAGGCTAAAATACGGATTTCAATGAGTTGTTCCAACTCACGCAATCCAACCTTCACCCACGGGCATTCAAACAGTAATATCACATAAGCATTTAGCCGCATGGCAATCATACTGTCATGTTAGCATTCACACTCATGTGCTATGCTAAAGCGTAAAAACTTACATCGTACTCCGTGCCAAATACAAGGAACTAGTTAGCAAACATGCATGACCTAGTTCATGTTAAGTGGCTAATGCAACACAGGCATAGATGCAATCTAGAGTAGGCTCGGCTAACCCTAAACATGGCATATGAAATGTGCGAATAGCACGTATTCAATTTGGAATTGAAAATTGCAATGCGGTTTGTATGATGTACCGAGCCCGGTGCATGTAAACAAATGCATGAATGCACGCATGCATTGCATAAGGTATGCTAAAATAGACGTGCCCTAATCTACCATCGTAAGCAGGTAAATAAAAGGGATAGAAAGAAATGGGGTTTGGAAGACATACACCCACTCACACACACTTATTACAATTTTTGCCCTCGCTTGAGGGACCAAATAATAATACAAATAATTAACTACGCAAGCTAATTAAATATTACAAATAACTAAATAAATTAAATAAATTATTAATCTAATTAAAGCAGTAACCGCCTCGGGATGAGACTGGATGCAACACGCGCTCGGGACTGGCTCGGACCGCACTGCCATGCACGGATTGCCTCTGTTTCCTCTGCTCTCCTCCTCAGAAAATTGCCAAAGTCCCAAAGTGCCTCTCAGGGCACTGGGGAGTACCACCGGCTGGGGTTAGCACCACCGGCTGAAGGAGGAGGCCACCGGCACAAAATGAAGTTATCGGCTGGAAATTGACTGCCGGTCGGCACTAAATAGTGCCGGCCGGCACTTACACCTGCAGAACCTGCAACTCACAGCAGCAGAGGACAACAACATGCATGGCAATATAATTCAAGCCATTTATGCACTACACACACCCCTTATCATGTTTTTGACTCAAAGGGCATGTGCCTCGATTCCCGGACCACCAATCGCGCGTTTCCATGCATGATGGCCCAAAGAACCAAGAATGCAACTTTGATTTCAAATGCATGCAATGCAAAGAATCAAACAAGGGTGCTAAACCTCTATCATACTTGACTTCAAGAGGCTTAACATGCACAATGCGAATGCAACCCTAAGCATGTCAACTAGGCATGCAACATGGGCTATGCAACATACTAATGCAAAGGGTTCAAGCAAGCATTCAAGACAAGCATGCAAACCAATTAAATGATGATCTTGTACATGACTTAGGCAACTCAAATAGGCCTAAAATCAGTGGCTAAAGTGCCCAAAGATGGAGGCCAAAATACACACACACATGCATGCAATTATGGTCCAACACTTAGGCACCAACATGGCAACCCCCAAGCACACTTGGAGACACCAAACAAGGGCAATGAGTAACATTATAAAGCTCTGAAAATCATGCTAAGCATGATGCCAAATCATGCAATGAAGCAAGCTAAACATGCAACAAATGGCCCAAGTACTTAAGGCAACCCAATAAGGCTTGAATCACACCTATGCGAGGCAATTATGGCATGCATTAATCAACTAAAACAGATTTTTAGCATGTCAAATTAGGCCAAAGGACCACTTAGATGGCATCTAAGAGGCTTGAAATCAAAGGCATGCAACATACCAAACATGAGGCATACAACACATGCTTTTAAAGCATTAAAGAGGCAACTAAGGCAAGCATACAAGCATACCAAAGGGACTGAAATAGCATGTGAAATGGTTCCAAACCATCAAAAATGAAGCAAGCAAGGCATGCTACACACTCATGCTCTTAAGGCCACCAAGCCCAATGCAAAGAGGCTATATTAAGCATGCTAAGATTGACCAAAATGACTATGGACAGACCTCATACATGGCAAAATAAGCGCAAAAGTTTCACAAATGCAAGCCTAAAACATGCTAGAAACTAAGGCACACAAGCTAGGCATGTTAAGACAATATTAAGGCATTACAAAGCAACTATGCAAATCATGCAAAGAGTACTAAAACCAACTTAAAACAGAGTTTAATCATGGCATAATAGGCATGAAAAACAGCCAAGACATGCTCAAAACACAATCAAACATGGTGCTCCTTTGGAGGCCAAAACTTGCCCTTTTCAAGACATCAAGGAGAGGGGGTGGCCCTCTCCTTTTGGAGACTTCAAGGCACCATCTCCACCACTGAAATCCCTCAAGATTTCAGTGGGGGAGAGGCCCAAGTACCAAAGTCTCGGAGCTCTCACAAAATGGCCTAAAAATGGCCCTTTTCAAGGCCTAAGGGTGGTCAAACCTACCCAAAGTGCAAAACACTCTTGATAAACAATGAAGAGGGTTAAAAAATAGAACTTTTATGTGTTATGGACTAAGCACAAAAACAACTCTAAGCTAGGTAAAAACAAGGTGCAAAAATGGGGTAAATAAAGCAAGTTTTGTTACCTTTGAAGACCACCTTCACAAAGGTTGGAGTTGTTGGTTCCTTGAGCTCCAAACCAGCCAAGAACACCAAGAACAAGCCCTTAGCACCTCAGTTCCAAGAGGAAGGTGAAACACTAGGTGTTGATGTGCAATAGTAAGGCACAAACACCTAGTGTACAAAACAAGAAAGAAAGAGAGAGATAGGATAGATACACAAAACCTAACCTAAAACCAGAGCTTCTCCCTCTCTAGAATGTCTAACTCTCTAAAATTCTAACCCTTGAGCCAAGAGAAGAGCTTCTCTTGTATAGGCATGAAAACTTACAAGTTAAGCAAGCCTAAAGGCTCATCCCTCCATACACGTGTATGGAGGGTAGCAAAAATGATACAGCTGTCTAAAAATATCTGATAAAGCAGCTGCACAGCAGTCGGCAGGGCAAAATGGTCATTTTGCCAAAAAGAGTGCCGACCGGCACAAAATAGTGCCGACCGGCACAATATAGTGCCGGTGGCAACACCAACCAGCCGGTGGCCTTTAGCCACAGCCGGTGGTATGTGGGGGTGCCTCACAAAGCATTCCCTGCCCTCCCAAGGCAAAACACAAGTGTTTGGTGCAAAACCAAACACCAAACGGTCGAGTTCGGAGGTCCTGAGGCAAGGCGCGCGTAGCCGAGAACTCCGGGAACTCCAAACGAACACAAACATGGATAATCACCGAGTGTTCCAACGGTGACGTCCAAGTCTTGAGGACGGTCAAAAATGGGGTGTCTACAGTTGCCCCTCTTTGACAGAACTCGAAAGTCATAACAATGACGGGAGTGAATGTCAAAGCCCAGAGACGACCCATTTTTGACAAGGCCGAAGACTCAGACAAACATACAAAGCGCAAATGGTTGAACTCGCAAGTTGCCTACGTATCCCTTAGGAATCAAACCAGCGTAGTTCAGGCACAGGCATTCAAGCCGCAGATAAGGTATGCGCCCGTAGGCGGGGGCAAGATGCAACTGATGATGCAAAAAGGCCGAGCATAACTTATGATCATGCAAAGAAAGCTGTAACGAAGCACACATGTGACGGTTATAAGCTAGCATACGCCAAACTACACTACAATGCAGAAAGGATGTAAGAGAATTATGCAATTCTCAATACGTCTCACTCGGAGGATACAATACCTGTGCGGCTCGTCCGGTTGCACCGGCCTCAAATGAGCCGTACATACAATATCGTGCCTGCAAAGAAAGCAAACTTAACAGGTACAATATTGTTAGCAACATGCATGACATATGCGATGCAAATGCTAAATAATATGCAATATATACAAAACTATGTATGAATAATGCAACTAATATGCGACGCAATTGAAACTATGCAAACTAAATGCGGGGCAATTGAATCATGATTCAAACATGAGCGGTTCGGAACCATACGAATGTCAAATAGATTGATGGAAGTAACAAGTCCGTCTACCATAGAAAAGGGTGCCGCAACCTCAAACCAACATACCAACGTGGAATAGACGCGATACACATGCAGAACTATGAGTGATGTAGACGGACACAAGGACAAGTATTGGGTGGATTGACATAAGTGGGGAAACGACCCGCTGATGAGGGAATAATGATCCTAATGCCGGACGCAACAATTACACTACAATGCAATAGAAATGGATACAATGGATATGGCACGCGGGCCAAACCGAGTCTTGCCTAGGAAAGGCATGCATGCATACGAACCGCGTCTAACACAGAAAATGTGCCGCAACCCTCAAACCAAGCTCATCAAGGAATAGGCGCGTACACAAAAGCCGTGCTTCGACGTGAAAAGTAGGGGCACATACCAGACCAAGCTCAACCTGGAAAGGCGCAAGCCATAGATGGAAGATGATGCAATGGATGCACGCAAACTACAATGCACTAGAAATGCATGACATATGCACTATACTACAATGAAATGCATGACATATGCATGTTTTTTTTTGGATTTTTTGAAATGCATGACATATGCAGTATTTGAATGATGCATGACATGTGCACTATCTACAATGATGCATGACAATGCATTATGATGCAATGACTATGATCGCAGTTTTCCCTATCTTACCAACAGGGCGATATACTAGGTTGGCTCAGTATCCAGAATCAAGGCGTAAACACGCCGCCTCAACCTATGGGGTTTCCATACAGATTTCAAGCCGAGGGTACACCCCCTGGGTATTTAAACCAGACTTTAGTCTCGGAAATTCTGAACCTTTGCGTTCTAGGCATAAGCCATTCGAACTCTAGTTTCCACCGTCCCAGTTGGTCTTCTAGGAACTCACCGCAAACACAGGCTGATGGCTTTACCAGACCACCGTAAGTCGTTCGGGCACGACAAACACCGAAGGAATTGCACCTTCAGAGGATTTAAGGTCTCCTAGACCAGGATGCAAAATGTATGCATGACAATGCAGGTTGTTTTGTTGAATGCAGATGGTGCATGATGTTTTTGAAATGTGCGTGTAATAACCCGACCCTCGTACATGTTTTCTGATATATTTTTCTTTAATTTTTGATTGAGCGTTTAAATGTTTACTGTGAAATTCCGTAGAAAATTAAAGTGATGTAAGTGAAATCCATGTTTAAGGAAGTCTATTTGTCTCTCAAGAAACGTATCTGTTACAATTAAAAGCTTTGACACAGGAATTGGAAGCCTTAAAGGTGTAATTAGCTGAAATAGATTATATATTTATGATCGGCATAATTTTTAGGTAATATTAAGCATGTTTACGAAATTTCAATTTCGGCATCATAAAGCGATTGATTTTTGTCTTATATGCTCCTATATTGTGTATATATCTCTAAGCCTTGTTTTGGACTTAAGATTAAAAAAAAAACGTGAATACCTTTTGGGGGAGAAAATAAGAGAAGGGAAGAAGAGGAATTGGGGAAGAAGGGATTCAACAAGGAATTTGGGCAAATTGGTAGAAGTTTGGGATTGAATTCAAGGTAAGTTCAAGATCTTCTTGTCAAGACAATTTAGAGCTTGGAATATGTTTATGTTTGATCCATGTATGCTTCATGTTTCATTTATGAGGGCTTCTCTTCAATTGGTTATTTTGACACTTAATTTGGGTGTTATATGAAATTATACTTCAATCCTTGGTTTTATACCACCACTTCATGGATGTATGTATATATATATATGTATATATAGATATCATGTGCTATGGTTCAAGAACATGAAGAACTTGAATCCAAAAGTGGAATTTAGGGAAGAGATGGCTTATTTAAGTTCCTAATCTTGCTTAATTTGTCATGTTCAAGGTAGAATTCATAATATAGTGATGTTGGGTTGAAATATGGTCTTAGATTCATTTGGAATTGCATGAGAAATGGAATGAAGTTTCTAAATTCGAAGTTCAGAATTTCAGAATTCGCTTGGTCCGCTCGAGCGTCGGAAAGCCCGCTCGAGCGGGAAAAACGACCTTCCAGCAGTTTTGTAATTTGTGCAGTCCGCTCGAGCGGCCAAATTGGCGCTCGAGCGGGGAGGCTTATTTTCAGACAAAAATAAATGTTGTTTAGTTTTGCGTGCTTGATCCTCTGGTATTTTTAGAATATTTTTCTGATGACTTTATAATGATTGTAAATGCATGCAAAGTGTAATGGTTCAGGAAATGATTTAAGAAAGGAAAAGAGAACTAATGTGCATTGATTATGTACATGACGTATTCCAGGAGAAAGCAACATGGTGTCTCAACGTTGTGAGTAATAGTACTTCAATGTACCTCTATCCGTTAATACTTATTATTAATGTTATGATCCTTATTATAAGAATTACGTTTACATGAAGTTATGTGCTCTATGAGACATATTATGGAATTATGGAAACATTGAAAGAGATTATGGAGTCATGTACGCTTTGTGTAAAATCTTGTGATTAAGAAACGCGTCACAGGAATTGTAAAGTTGTGAACTTGTGCATTGTGAATATGTGAACTCCTCAGGCCAAGGGCCATATTACGAATTTGTGAATCATCAAGTTATACAGAAGCAGACTAGTCTGTTTAATGACACCTGTGGTTATTCCATTGTAGTATTCGCTTTGTTATATTGAGACATGATGGGACTGATTAAATTCTAGTATGGAGCAAAGTGCTGTACGGAACTAAGTGCTACACTTTAGTGGGAGCCACCTCTAGAATCCGTACGAGCCACCCCTTGAATCCATACATATACTTCTGGGCTGATAAGCCGTTCTGTCTATTCTGAGCCGAAAGGCTATCTGTTGTGCCGTAAGGCTACCTGAGTCGAAAGACTATCTGTGCCGTAAGGCTATCTGTTGTGCCGTAAGGCTACCTGAGTCGAAAGACTATCTGTGCCGTAAGGCTACCTGTTGTGCCGTAAGGCTACCTGTTGTGCCGCAAGGCTACCTGTTGTGCCGAAAGGCTATCTGGGCCGAAAGGCTATTCTGGGCCGAAAGGCTATTCTGCTAATTTTGGGTTAATAGGCCATTATGCTATAATCATAAAGGACGATCTGAAAATAAAACCATATCAGATTTACTCTTGTACGTCATTTAATAAATGCACTATTATGTATTGTGGTTAAACTTAGCCAATAAACTGCTTATGTATTATTATTCACTGAGCTTGCCTCATTCTGTCATTTTGTCTGATTTTGTAGGAAACCAACTTGGAGATCCGTCCTAGCGTCTATATCATGCATCTTTTGTCAGCCTAAGGACAACCAGGCACTTGGAGAACCCCTTTTTGCCTACTAGGACAGCTTGCTAGTCCTTGTCATTTTGTACCTATGTTTTGCGGACTAAGGTTGTTGTATCTAACATTTTGTTGTATGCCCAATCTCTGGGCTAACTTGTAGATGTGTATATAACTTAGTCGCAGATGCATGTCCACTATGAGTTTTAATTCTAAACCGTGGTCCTGGCTTAGTTGTAGTGGCTTAATGGATGTCTTTGCATGTTATTTTATTCTTTTAACGCTTCCATTCAGGCCCCGGATATTCTATATAGCAGGTTAAGTGTCTGTTTCTGGTTAGGTCATGCCCAAACTTTTAGGGGCAGGTTCGGGGTGTGACAAGTGGTATCAGAGCACGAGTTGCTATCTCACACACGGATCCATTGAGCCCTAGGATGTCTAGAAAAGCTTTAGGCATCTTGTATGACATCCAAAAAGTACATGGAAGATTGATAGCAACGTTACGTGTACTCTGATAAGGCTAACAATTTTGAATTATGCCTACTGTATAATGATTGTTGTACAGAATATGGCGAGAATAAGGATAAAGGATTCTACCTCCGCTGGAAAAGAAAAATTGTTGACAGACTGTATAAGCAAGCAGATGGGATTAGATCAACAAAGTTGCCGGTAAAAGTGGGGTAAGAATTCGAGTTGACTGGTAAGATAATTTATATGTCCATGATGAAGTGCAATTTTGTGTTATTGGATGTTATTGATGGATTGATAGATATTTGTGAAAAAAAAAAAAAAAGAGAAACTTGATAACAAATGATTGTGCTTTCTAACATCTGTTTAGCTGAATGGCTTACACCTTAAATATGGATTATTCCCACGACTTAGTGTTTAAGCAAGATAATATATGCAATATGTACTTTTTGTAGCATAGTCACGTTCACTTTATTATAGCAATGTGTAAACCTGCAAGGTTATTGTAATTCGACTTTTTGACAAGAATAAGTTTTGCATGACATTTTGTGATGTGTGGAGATGGACTGGTTGTGATGAGAAGTTATATTTATATAGCGACTTTTGTAATTGTACAAGGAACTAACTGATCATAATCTTGTTCTCTACTGATAATTCATATGCAATAAGGGAACGGCGTACGCCTGAGTTATGTTTGAACATTTGGATATTGACCTTGAACTGATTTGGTAAAGAAAATTATTGACAATGTCTGATAAGGATCGAGGGATTTGTTCGTGGAAATTTGAAATCTGTAATTTGTTTTGTCATGTGTAATCTGTAATCCGTGATCAAAATTCCTTATAAAGAATGATCGATCGACATAAGAAATCTCACTCACATTGTGAGTCTGCTTCTATGATACTTGACGAAATATGGTTAGTTATTGACTACTTTGAGGCTGAAACTAACTGATTAATAATTTGACTAGTTACTGTAAGAATAAAATCTTGCTTATGTATGTTCATGATTTAAGATTGTAAAAGCCTTCAAGTGCGAACCATTCTACATGACATTATGAATTCGGATAGAAATGAATGGAATGGGAATATGCTATGTTAATGGGTGATTGAGATTATGTACCGGACCTTTACCTCTTATTGCAGATTGATATGGATTTGCACGATAATTAATACATAGTTACGAATTGACTTATGATTTTGGAATCATTCGGTTGTGTCAATAATGAACAAAAACCTTCTATTATTTTTAAGTAAACTAAGTTGTATCTTAACGAATAAATGGAATGATGTTCGTTTGTAAATTAAGGTATCGGTACGAAGTTGAGATTTTCTGTTGTGTTACGTAGGGACCCGAATTGTTTAAAATCTATGGCGAGAATGCAAAAGTTTGACCTCATTAGAATGTGAACTGTTTATTTTGTTAAGCGTACTCTAATGACATGATATGATAAGAAATATCCTATTATCTGATATGTTATGTTTCGAATCTGCTTTGTTTATGTATAATTTGTGATCTGATCCCTGTTCTGTTATGTCGAACCTATAATCTGTCAGTGGGACTTCTGATAAGGAAGAGTCGTAACATAAGGAACCCCGCTTATAATCCGTATCCGTCCATATGATACTTGTAGAGCAATAGCTAACCACCAAGTAATTTGATTGGTAATCTGATAGGTTACTGTAAGAATTAGCATCCTATCTTTAAGAATAAGAAAACACGTCTGTGATACACTTTTGTGTGAATATTGTAACTTGTCAAACCAACCCCTATTCTATATTTGATGGCAATAATACAAGCTGTTCTGGGTGTCACTGTGAATTTTGATGAGAACAAATGGTTATAGGGGTATTTCAGGATAAGAATGGGTTGCCGGGTATATATATCTCCGCTTACATGGTCATACAGAGTTGTATATTCCGCATTGTGTGAGTCTGCATTAAGTTCTTGTAATATTGAACAGAACTTGTTAAGTTACATCACATTATGGATATACTGTTGAGTTAAGTTCTTATAACCATGTTAAAGATTTAATTGGATCTACGTACGAAGGATAACTAGATACCTTGCTTACGCTGCAGAGCTAAACTGCATGATTGGGTTGTGATTTATGTATAACTATTTGTTGACGACTGTTGTGGCTACGGAACAATGTAGTTGATTGTATGCTATAAGGAGAATATAAACCTGAAGTGATGAAAAAAAAAAAGAAAAGAGAAGCGACGTACTTGTTTATTGTAACTGGATAGAAGACTTAAAAAGAGTGGGTGTAGTACTACATCATTATAATTGAGTGATGCAATACGATTCTAAACGTGATTCCCAATTTTATCTTTAAATGGCTCCTTTTGCTTGAAACGACGATTGTCATAATTCTATTTGTTACTTAGATTTGTATTCATGAAGTATGTCCAAGTGTTATGATGATAAATCTGCATGAATTTATGTAAGTGTTATCCTAATCATTGACCCGGGGTATGATTTTCCTTGTAATTCTATACTTACCAGTAATGCTATCAAGAACTAACAATGTGTACCGGGATTTCTTGTTTTTCATTTTGCTGTTGTGCTAACTTTTGTTTGTTAAAACTGTGTCGTTCTTAAAGAATTGTTAAAGACCATTGCATGTAATTCTAAACCAATATAATGGTATGCTTGTGGAATATTTGTGAACATTGAAAATTATGAAACTAGTGGATGAAGTATACATGTTTAGGTAGGGCCCTGCTGGGCGAACCTTGGTGTCTGATTGAATTATATATAATCTGACTTGACTCTAACCACGTAATTCCATAAAAAAATAAAAATAAAATACATATATATAATAATATATATAAATAACCGAATAAAATAAAATGTTGTGGTTTGATTTATGTGACTCATGTGTTGAAGGTAACGATATCTATTATGTCTTGTATTTGAAAATTGTATGCTTCTAACTATGAGAATTACTTGTGTCAACCTGATGGATAGGAAAATGAGGTGATTCGATACCCTACTTACTGGAGATTTTATGTCTATAATGCCCTGTTATGGATTCGTGTAATCTTATCCTGCGTTATTTTATTTATACATGCCCAATATACATGAAATCGATTGGTTAAATAAAACAGTAAGATGCTAATTGTGGTGACACCTCTTGAATGACTGTGGTAAAGACCAGAGTAAGCTGTGAATTGTTTGAACTGCAGTATTATGTGAACCCTTGTAAGAAGAAGAGACGCTGAAGTGAGACGAAGGTTTCTACTTTGTTATACGTTGGAACAAGTTTGGAGGACCAAACTTATTTAAGGGGGGGAGAGTGTAATAACCCGACCCTCGTACATGTTTTCTGATATATTTTTCTTTAATTTTTGATTGAGCGTTTAAATGTTTACTGTGAAATTCCGTAGAAAATTAAAGTGATGTAAGTGAAATCCATGTTTAAGGAAGTCTATCTGTCTCTCAAGAAACGTATCTGTTACAATTAAAAGCTTTGACACAGGAATTGGAAGCCTTAAAGGTGTAATTAGCTGAAATAGATTATATATTTATGATCGGCATAATTTTTAGGTAATATTAAGCATGTTTACGAAATTTCAATTTCGGCATCATAAAGCGATTGATTTTTGTCTTATATGCTCCTATATTGTGTATATATCTCTAAGCCTTGTTTTGGACTTAAGATTAAAAAAAAAACGTGAATACCTTTTGGGGGAGAAAATAAGAGAAAGGGAAGAAGAGGAATTGGGGAAGAAGGGATTCAACAAGGAATTTGGGCAAATTGGTAGAAGTTTGGGATTGAATTCAAGGTAAGTTCAAGATCTTCTTGTCAAGACAATTTAGAGCTTGGAATATATGTTTATGTTTGATCCATGTATGCTTCATGTTTCATTTATGAGGGCTTCTCTTCAATTGGTTATTTTGACACTTAATTTGGGTGTTATGAAATTATACTTCAATCCTTGGTTTTATACCACCACTTCATGGATGTATGTATATATATATAGTATATAGATATCATGTGCTATGGTTCAAGAACATGAAGAACTTGAATCCAAAAGTGGAATTTAGGGAAGAGATGGCTTATTTAAGTTCCTAATCTTGCTTAATTTGTCATGTTCAAGGTAGAATTCATATATAGTGATGTTGGGTTGAAATATGGTCTTAGATTCATTTGGAATTGCATGAGAAATGGAATGAAGTTTCTAAATTCGAAGTTCAGAATTTCAGAATTCGCTTGGTCCGCTCGAGCGTCGGAAAGCCCGCTCGAGCGGAAAAACCCTTCCAGCAGTTTTGTAATTTGTGCAGTCCGCTCGAGCGGCCAAATTGGCGCTCGAGCGGGGAGGCTTATTTTCAGACACAAAATAAAATGTTGTTTAGTTTTGCGTGCTTGATCCTCTGGTATTTTTAGAATATTTTTCTGATGACTTTATAATGATTGTAAATGCATGCAAAGTGTAATGGTTCAGGAAATGATTAAGAAAGGAAAAGAGAACTAATGTGCATTGATTATGTACAGGACGTATTCCAGGAGAAAGCAACATGGTGTCTCAACGCTGTGAGTAATAGTACTTCAATGTACCTCTATCCGTTAATACTTATTATTAATGTTATGATCCTTATTATAAGAATTACGTTTACATGAAGTTATGTGCTCTATGAGACATATTATGGAATTATGGAAACATTGAAAGAGATTGTGGAGTCATGTACGCTTTGTGTAAAATCTTGTGATTAAGAAACGCGTCACAGGAATTGTAAAGTTGTGAACTTGTGCATTGTGAATATGTGAACTCCTCAGGCCAAGGGCCATATTACGAATTTGTGAATCAACAAGTTATACAGAAGCAGACTAGTCTGTTTAATGACACCTTGGTTATTTCATTGTAGTATTCGCTTTGTTATATTGAGACATGATGGGACTGATTAAATTCTAGTATGGAGCAAAGTGCTGTACGGAACTAAGTGCTACACTTTAGTGGGAGCCACCTCTAGAATCCGTACGAGCCCCCCTTGAATCCATACATATACTTCTGGGCTGATAAGCCGTTCTATCTATTCTGAGCCGAAAGGCTATCTGTTGTGCCGTAAGGCTACCTGAGTCGAAAGACTATCTGTGCCGTAAGGCTATCTGTTGTGCCGTAAGGCTACCTGTTGTGCCGTAAGGCTACCTGTTGTGCCGCAAGGCTACCTGTTGTGCCGAAAGGCTATCTGGGCCGAAAGGCTATTCTGGGCCGAAAGGCTATTCTGCTAATTTTGGGTTAATAGGCCATTATGCTATAATCATAAAGGACGATCTGAAAATAAAACCATATCAGATTTACTCTTGTACGTCATTTAGTAAATGCACTATTATGTATTGTGGTTAAACTTAGCCAATAAACTGCTTATGTATTATTATTCACTGAGCTTGCCTCATTCTGTCATTTTGTCTGATTTTGTAGGAAACCAACTTGGAGATCCGTCCTAGCGTCTATATCATGCATCTTTTGTCAGCCTAAGGACAACCAGGCACTTGGAGAACCCCTTTTTGCCTACTAGGACAGCTTGCTAGTCCTTGTCATTTTGTACCTATGTTTTGCGGACTAAGGTTGTTGTATCTAACATTTTGTTGTATGCCCAATCTCTGGGCTAACTTGTAGATGTGTATATAACTTAGTCGCAGATGCATGTCCACTATGAGTTTTAATTCTAAACCGTGGTCCTGGCATAGTTGTAGTGGCTTAATGGATGTCTTTGCATGTTATTTTATTCTTTTAGCGCTTCCATTCAGGCCCCGGATATTCTATATAGCAGGTTAAGTGTCTGTTTCTGGTTAGGTCATGCCCAACTTTTAGGGGCAGGTTCGGGTTGACAGTGCGCCACGCGCGGCTTTTAAATGCATGCCAAATGCAATGAGGTGTGCACCTTAAGCACCGAAGGTTTTGCACCTCCGAGATTTAAGGTCTCCTAGACCGTGCGTGTTTGGGGTCTCGCCAGACCCGCGATGGACTATGTGGTGCGCAAAATAGCGCGGTGCGTTCGGATAACGCACATGAAGGTCCTGCGCCTTCCGAGGATTTAGGGTCTCCTAGACCGTGCGTGTTTAAGGTCTCGCCAGACCACGCGTGTTTTTGGTCCCGCCGGACCGTGATGTGCACAAGACGGTGTGATGCGCAAAATAGCGCGATGAATGTATGCCAAGTGCAATATGATGCGCAAGGTAGCGCGATGCGTTAAACAACGCGAGTGAGATGTAATGCACAAGACAGTGCGATTGCATGCAAAGCGGGGCGCGCATATCTCATCGAAATGGAAAATGAAATGCAAAACGAGGCATACGTGCTTCGAGATGCAATGAAATGCGAAATGAGGCACACGTACCTCATTTGATGGAAAATAAAGTGCAAAACGAGGCATACGTGCCTCGAGATGCAATGAAATACGAAATGAGGCACACGTACCTCATTTGATGGAAAATAAAGTGCAAAACGAGGCACTACGTGCCTCGAGATGCAATGAAATGCGAAATGAGGCACACGTACCTCAAGAAGTGCGCAAACAGTGCAAGTCCCGAGGGACACGCGAAACGGCGACGCGACGCCCCAGACAATGCGATGGATGCATGCGACCACGCGGGGCAACTTTCGAATCTCATAGAAGACAAAGGGATACAAAAGGATACAATCTTTGCTTGAATTTGAGTGCCACGCACAGAAGACACGGTCCAAGTTCGAAACGGAGGCCGGTTGAGCATCGGGGATGCACTTTCTTGCACTTTCTTGAGCTATGAAGACCCAAACCCCTTAATTTGCCAAAACAAGGCCTTGGGAACACCACCGGCTGGATGGGGTGGCCACCGGCTGGCCACCGGCTGCAGAAGAATTCCATCGCACAATATTGTGCGACCGGCACAAAACAGTGCCGACCGGCCAAAAGTTGCTGATCGGGGCAGATTCGGCATTTCACCTCGGGCTTTATAAAATAGGGCTTCTAAACCCTATTCTTCACTTCCTCTTCCGCCGAAAACACCCTCTCTCTCTCTCTAGAGTTTTTGTTCTTTCACTTTTTCGCCGTTTCTTCGCATTCCCGCGTCATTTTTACCGTGGGATTCGCGATATTCTTCGCGTTTCGACATTTTCCACCGATTGAAATTTCATTTCGGGATCCCTTTGCTATTTTCGCCTTTTCGGGATTGTTCCCTCGATTTTCTCTACATTTCCGTGTGTTTTCCTCTCCCGACCTTTCCCGGCCATTTCGCCCGCTCGGGGTTGACTTTTCCGGTTGACTTTTCACATTCCGGCTTTTCCGGTCATTTTCTTACCACCATTACTATGGCAGACGATGTTCCACATGTCGGACTCCCCGGATCTCGAGATGGATCCCGGGGTTGAGCTCCTCCCGCTGAGTGAGCGCCCGTTTGATCCGGCGACCTACCGGCCGGCTATTCACATTCTACCACCCGATGGACTTCGCCACTTCCGCGGTTTCGACCGAGCGCTGGACCCGGAGCTCCTCTTGCGCGAGCCGACCTCTCACCTGTCCTTCGGCGCTGTCGAGGTAACACTCTTCTCTGTTTTACTTTTTGTAATGTAGAATTTTCTGTCGACTGCCGTAGCTAACTGCACCCGTTAACTGCTTAATTCTGACATGCCGTATATTGTAGTTGATCGCAATCACGCTTACAACCGATATCTGTTTAAGACGGACACATGCACACACACTGCACTAGTCTCAATCACCCAAACTCACGGCACACACCGTACTTCATTGCAAACTTACCGACACCCGGCACTTATCCGAGTCTGAAAACATGTTGTATGCTGTATTTAAACTGAACCACACACAGCATGCTGATGCATCATACGTTGTAGTTCACCCACTGGCACACTATAACCCGACATCTGCTCGGATTCTGAAAAATGTGCACACATGCACTATATCTGTATGCTGACCCTCGCAAGCACACTGACACATCACAGGCCGTAGTCCACCGTAGTACACTGGAACCTGATATCCGCTTGGTTCTGAAAAATGTGCACACGTGCTAGATTTGTATCGACTTTCACATGTTTCCTCAGAACTGCACATCTCATATTGCTTTGCAACTATCTGCTTGAAAACAGGGAGATTCCCATGCCGTCCGCGGGTATGGGAACGTCACGGCTCGAGATTGGTATGGTGAGCTTCCTGAGGCGGTTCGATGCATCGTGGACCAGGGGTTTTGGTACCTTCTGCAGGGGACTCTCCCAGCTCACGGCATGCAGACCTCTTCTTGCCGCTCTGGCGGAGAGGTGGTGGGACACCACCGATTCGTTTCATCTTTCTGCGGCTGGGACATGACGATGACCCCTTACGACTTCTCGGTGCTCACTGGCATCGGGGTAGGGGGTGATCCGATCCCTTTGATATAGACATGGATGAGTGGACTGCAGCTCAGGTCTACTTACTTGGCGCGGCTCCGCCTCTGGCTCGTCCGGCTTCGCCCGGTATTCTTGGTTCGAGGTGCAGTTTCGGGTCCAGTCCGCCCTTATTGATGCAGCCCCGATGACCCAGAGGCCGTAGAGAGGTATGCACGCGGTTTTCTGATGTTCTTGTTCGGGACGACCCTCTTCGCCGACCGGGCGAACACAGTGCCCCTTTGCCTTCTCAGCGCATTGGTGGACGTCAGAGATATCTTGCGCTTTGACTGGGGTGGCGCGGCTCTGGCCACCCTGTACGGCTATATGAGCTCAGTCTCCCGCGGCAGCGGACAGTTGCTCGGAGGCTACTGGCGGGCTTGGGAGGTATGTCTTCTCCTCTGCTTTACATTTCTGTTCTGTACTTTCTGTACTCTGCACACTGCACACACTGTAGGCTGTCCCACACGGACTGTATACTGTACACACGGCACACACACACACTCTGCTATTTCTGTCTTTCATTTCTGTATTCTGCTTCATCTGATAAATGCACTGGTATTTATCTTGCAGTTGTGGGTTTACGCCTACTTTCCTAGGCTCGCTCCTACACCCGATGCAGAGACCCCTCTGGTTGTCCCTTTTTCACGCCGCTTTGACGGGAGGTGCGTCCGGAGGCCGCGGGAGACATTCAGCTTCTTCCGCCGCTATTTCGATACCATCACCCCCGCGGAGGTATGTTTTACTTGTAGTTCATTTAAACTTCACTTTTCCACTGTATATTTGCAATACCAGTAGGTAACAAACTGTACTTCGATTTTAGATCACCTGGCGGCCATGGGCTCCTTTGCCAGCGATGATACGAGATCGGTTTGCGGGGCCGTTGAGACCTCAGGTTACCGGATTCTGCTCGAGGGCCCGGTCTGTCGGGCTTGGTACCTGGGCGAGCGTTTCTTGCGTCAGACCCTAGGCTTTGCCGAGCAGATTGTCCCGGTGCACCCTCCTGAGCACATGCGGGATACTGAGAGGTTCACCGCTGAGCAGATGGCGGACTACACCATCGGCTGGGACGAGAGCGCTACAGAGGCGAGGGCGACTACTCGGAGTACGTCCGGACCTTCCTGATGCGTCCTCTGAGTGGTGGTCGCCGAGCTGAGAGAGTGGGGCCTGCGCACCAGCGTCGGAGCAGGAGTAGGAGGAGGAGCGCCGAGGAGGGCTCGAGTCCGCGGCAGAGGCGGGGTTCAGAGAGGGCGAGGAGCCGGTTGGCCTGCTCTGCCTACCATGCTGACATACAGGGCAGGGTGGGGAGGCCTTTCAGATCCCCTTTGCTCCTCCCCCGCTGGTCATGAGTTAGCCGGTATCCCCGACTTGCCTCGGTATGTATTACTCGCATTCTGCCTCTTGCATTGTCATTCCATTTCAGTTTATTTATATTCCACAGAATACTGATATATCTGATACTTTTGCAGGCGTCCTCCGAGTACACTCGGCAGTCCGTGGAGTTGAATGCCTCCATGATGGGGATGCTGCAGCGGACCTTCGACATCTTGGCTCTCTACAGCATTCCGGTATATTTTCTCTGCTGTTCATACAATCTGATGTACTGCACAAAACTTTATAACTGCCACAGCACTCACACTGTACTCATACACTGCATTCTGCACTGATAAACTGCTCACGCATTCATACACTGTACTCATACACTGCATTCTGCACTGATAAACTGCTCACGGCATTCATACACTATACTCATACACGTATTCATACTGATTACTGCTCACTGGCATTACATACACTGTACTCATACACTGTATTCTGCACTGATAACTGCTCACACGACTTCACATACACTGCATCATACACTGTATTCTGCACTGATAAAACTGCTCACGGCATTCCATACACTGTACTCATACACTGTATTCTGCACTGATAAACTGCTCACGGCATTCAATACACTGTACTCATACACTGTATTCTATAGATTTGCTCAATACACTGATGCATTTGTTCTTTCATGTTGCTTCAGCCTCCGTTCCAGATTCCCCCGGTGGGTGGCGCCCCAGCTGGCCTCCCATTCTACTCGGGACGGCAGAGCCTATCCCCGCACCAGAGGAGGACATACTTACGCCGGGAGCAGCTCGCGGGCTCCGGTTCAGGATGACGAGTCTGAGGCAGAGACAGAGGCGGAGGCGGGGTCGTCGGAGGAGGAGACCGGAGATAGCTCAGGCTCAGGCTCAGACGGCGATGCTCCTGGTGACGCTCCTGGGCTTCTGCCAGGAAGAGGGCGAGGACGGATCCTTAGGCGCGAGACTATTGACGCCACCTCAGATTTTGCTGCTTCTTTTATTTTCTTTTCTTTGTACTTTCTCTTTTTGTAGTTAGGGTGCTTTGTACTGCCGCAGGCAGATTTTGTTTCCGAAACGATGTACTTGAAAGAGATGATATGAAACAAACTTTTTGAAAAGAACGTTATATCTGTATATATCTGCGTATTTCATACTTTGCACTGCATCGCATCACGTTACACCTCAAATGTAAGTGAAAATGATTTGTTTGTCTGAAAATTGAGCAATTGTACTAGGATAATCGGATAACCAATCAACCAACAGCAAAACAAACTCATACAAACCACTGCTTGAAAAATAACAGCCCATACTCCACTGGGGATTGATCTGCATACAGCCCATAATACAGCTCTCGGCTCATTCTGCACACAGCAAACCCTGAACAAACAGCCCACTTCTGCCAAGACGGATCAGAAAGCTGACACGGTTGGAGTTGAAACACGCTCGGATGTCCCAATTTCCCTTTTCTTCTCTTGCTTCGTACGAATGTAGAGAATGGCACAACATCCTGAGCACAAACGATTTTTTTTTTTGCAATAAAGAAGGGTTTTCAACCAGGGTATCGAGCCTACAACTGAACACAGTGGAAAGGACTCAAGTGAAGAAAATACAGGGCACACGACCTAAACACAACGAGATACACTCAGAAAAGACTCAAAGCTAAATGAGACCGACAAATCAAAGGACACGACACACGGACGTGCTTGAAAAAAAAGACCTTGAGGAGCCAATTCCTACGGGCAGGTTTCCCACCCTTTCTGATTTGTGTGATTCTCAGCCACTCGGCCTCAAGCTCGGTTTTTCTCTCAAAACCCTCTTGTTCACTTTTCTCTCGACTTACACCTCTCTATTCTTTACTCTCTCAATTTTTCATCCCTCCCCAGGGTGGTTGATGGACGAATAGAAAGTCACAAGTTTCACGCCCAATATTGTTAGTCACGGCTATCTCTTCTGACGAATGGAGCGCCTTACCGGCGAGTATGTTGACGGGGGAAAGACAGAAGACCTGACTCAACTGTGCCCCTAGTTCGTCGCTTTGACCATTTTTCTTTTTTTTAAAACAGTTTTTGATCAAACTGAGAGTCAGATTAACACACTTATTCGATTTTTGACTTGGAAATCATGCGAATCAGGCGGTGAGTACTGAAAATTTTCCCTTTGGGTCCAAACATGGTCCAATTTTGAAAAATGAAATAATTTTCGAGAAAAAAAGTCAACCTCAGTAAAAATTTTCAAAAACTATTTTCGCAAACAGTCAACGCTCAACGAGCGCGGAACTTACCCTCGAGATGCGCAACCTCGGATCGGAGGCAATGGAAAATTGCCCCTGGCTTAAAAGGGGGAGAAGGCAACGGAAAGTTTGCCCCTGGTTTGGACGGCAACTCAGGGCAACTTATGGTAATGCAAGGCAACGGAAAAGTTGCCCCTTGTTTGGATGATGTCGCGGCATGCTCATCGATGATTGATCGCGACCGGGTCTCTGGCGCAGAGGGGACGAAGACGGCCACAAACAATATATGGACACAGTCACCTTGAAGGTGTTGGTGGTTGGACTTCAAGAAGAAGTTAATCACGTAGTTCCAGGTTGCTGTAATTGAGTCGTTGGATTCGGATTCAGAGGATGCAAAAGTGATCAAAACCATGACATGGACTGAGACGCTATGGGAGCGTTGGGGGCTGGACTTCAGGATGAAGTTGCCTACGTATCCCAAACATGGGAATCAAGCCTTACGTAGTTCCGGTTAAGGTACACTCGGGTATTTTAACCTTCACTGTTTAGGCTCTAACTTTTGCCAAGGCGCCCAATGCGGGTTTTCGACCTTGCGAGCTATGTTTTTCTTCTCTTTTTTTTTCCTTTCTTTTCTTTTCTTTTTGTCTTTTCTTTTCTTTGCTATTTTTTTTCTTTTTTGTCTTTTCTTTTCTTTGCTCTAACTTTTGCCTGGGCCGCCCTTCTGGGGTTTTCGGCCCAGCGAGCCTCTCAAAGGGTAAAAGTGTAGCAAGCCCATGCCAAATGGTTTTTGAAATGGAAGCCCTCTGTATCCGGGAGAGCGGTTGTTGGGTTGATTTGCAGGAAAAGTCCATCATGGTTGCTTCTCGAGCTTTGCTTGGTGGGATCTGATCTCCCTGATCTGACTTTGGGGCCTCTTGCTCGAGGGCTGCCTTAAAACGAGCTGCACAAGCGTTTCATGGCCTTGTTGAATGTTCTGAATGGAATCCGGTTCACAACAGATAAATCGAATCTTGAGGCCGAGAGCGATCCTAGGCTACACCATCTCAAGAGCGATTCCACACAAGTCTTGCGAGACTGCACAAAATATTTTTTTTGAAAGTTTTTAAGAAAGCGACAAATCGCTCGTGCTGGTAGTGTGGAACCAGTCTGGGTCAGGCCAGGGTCCTTCTCAGTACTCACGCCGATAAGCATAAATTCATTCATGAAAAGCTTAGCATGCTCTTTTTCTCAAACATGATCAAATTTTGCAAAACCCGAGGAATTACTTCCTCTTCGTTTTCATCACCACAGTGTTTAAAAAGGGTTTTATGGAAAGCTTAGGTCATTACAACGATGTTCAAGGCGCAAGAGAGCAGGCGATATGTACTGTCGTTCCATTCACACCCTTGGCACGGCTAACTCGAATAGCTATAAATACAGCACCTGATAGCCACGGCTGTTTCATGCAGATTTGTGAGTATAACTGGCTCCCTGACAGAAACAGACTCAAGAAAAAGCAAAAACAACTATTTATAAGACAAAACGGTGTTTGAGGCAACAACCCCGAAATCACCTGGTATTCTATAGAAGAGGGACTGACTCATTACAATTAGACAGACCCTTAAGCAAAAGGAATGTCTCAAAACAATGAGACAGGCTCAAGACAAAACAGAAGACTGACTCGACACCCAAGTCAGAATTTACAAAAAATTAACATTTACCAGGTGCCCAAAAATGCGTGCCAAACGCTATATCCAGACAAATGTACCAGACACTGCCCGCAGGCGATTCACCTTCTGATTACATACTCGCAGTATCTGTGTCCTCAAAATCCAAGAACTCTGTAGTGACTGACTTGGCTGAGGTAGGCGGGAGGATAACCTCGTTGTCAATCAAATCCTGCACCTCATGACGGAGGCGGAAGCAAGTGTCAGTAGCGTGTCCAGTCTGCTGGTGGTACGCGCAGTATGCAGTAGCGTCATGTGTGGCAGGGAGATTCTTCGGTAGGGGTCGGGGCTCAAGAGGTGTAAGATGCCCCTTTTTGGCCAAAATCAAAAGTGCCCTAGACAAAGGCATGTAGAGAGGATGGAAGGCTCGGCGTCCTCGAGGCAGGTACTTCGGGGCCTGAGCACTCTTGCTAGATGCACTAGCGAACGGATCGGCGGGTGCGGCCTTGGATTTCTGATCTTTCCCGGGTACAAGGCTGGGAGTAGGAAGAACTGTTTTGGCGTGACGGGGCCTATCCCGGTTCTCTGATTGACTAGAACTGCCCTCAGGCGGAGCGGGGAAAGCATCCTCCACTGCTTTCGTCGCAACTGTAGATATTTGTTGCTTGTTCATCCCCCTGGCTTTCAAAGCCTCTACTGCCCTCAGCAGTTGTTCGATAGGGTCGGCATCTGCCTTCATCTTGCCTTTATCTCTGGCCTCGGCCTGATTCAGAACTTGGTTTGATGCGTCGTTACCATAACTGGAGGTCATCTCCGGTTGGTTGAGTTCAATCACAATTCGTCCCAGTAGCGGGGGCTCCTGGGGTACAAAGCCTCCGACGTATGGTGCGGCTGGCGGCGAAACTGTCATTCCATAGGCGAGATCCGTCACGGATCTTTGAAGATCACCTATCATCCCCATTAATTCAAATGTAGTGGGCTCGCGAGCCTGATATAGCTGGGGAGCCCAAACCGGGTGCGCGGCCGGCGATCTGGGCGGATGCGGCATGTCAACGGTGGTTTCATCATGTAGGGTGATTTCTTGATCCAACGCGGCCGTCATGACCACGATTTCTTCTGAATTCTGCGTCATGCTAAGTCCTGCCGCAGTAAGGGGAAGACACTAACTGTTCTGGATTGGCTCTCTGAATCTCTAAACTGAAACGGAAAACAAGCAGCATTTCAGCCCCAGACAGATCAAGCACAGATGTAGCCGAATAACTGTACTCTACTACTGATCACTGTTACCCAGAATCACTATTCAAACTGAACTGATATCCGCAGACACAACTGATTCTCAACAACACTGATACTGATGCCCTCGGGCCGGATACCCAAACTTGTAAACTGATATATGCGTTCCCTGCAGAGATACTCTCTAAAAGCACATAGCAAGTAAATGAGAGCCAATACACCCCTATGTTGGGGTAGGGTTTCCCTGTCCTATTTTGTTAGGAGCTAGGGTTTTACTACGCATGCAGCGGTTTCAAACAACCTATATCGGGTAAGCAACCTGTCCTAGTTTGGAATGGTCACTATGGATTTCGATATGCACTAGGTCGAATGGTCAAAAAGGGTGCCCCGGTAAAACCGGGGTTTGTGTTCCCATACTGGCAGAGCCCGCAACCGGTCAGCCTTATGGACATGCCTTGACAAGACAAGCCTCCAGCAAACCGCTCAGGAATAGCAGATGGCCAACACGGTGTCCTAGGCGCACCAATGCACATGCAATGCAAAGAGACACATACATGAAATCAAAACGGGATATCACGAGTTCGAGTCAAGCTCTCTAAAAAAATCCCCAGCAGAGTCGCCAGAAACTGTAACGGCGCCCGCGTGGGACCTCGCTACGGTTCGGACTCCCTTTGGGTTACGGTTCTAAATCTGAACCAAAGAGTCCACATCCGGCAAATTGTTTTGAGAAAACAGATTTTTTTGAAAAGTAGTGCCAAACATGGACTGCTTTGCCAGATTACAGAGTCGCCACCTAAATATTTTAAAATGGGAAATTTAGGAAACCCTGACTCGGTGCCGAAGGCCACGTGTCCGTCATCACCAAATGTCTCGGCTCGGGAGCTTGGGTACGATCGGGGAAGGTCAGCTATGAGCACCCCCTTTCGCCCGGTCCGAAGACCGGCCTCTACTAACCGTGATATCCGATTTTGAAAACGTTATGTGTTCTTATCCCAATTATTAGCCTAGAATTACTATGTTATGCGCACAGCAAAAAAAGTATAGACTAGATTGCCTAACTTGGAAATAAACATTGCCTTATCCGTTTTGTCTCGAAAAACGTGTTAGTTTTTGCTACTCGCAAGTAGGCTAAAATACGGATTTCAATGAGTTGTTCCAACTCACGCAATCCAACCTTCACCCACGGCATTCAAACAGTAATATCACATAAGCATTTAGCCGCATGGCAATCATACTGTCATGTTAGCATTCACACTCATGTGCTATGCTAAAGCGTAAAAACTTACATCGTACTCCGTGCCAAATACAAGGAACTAATTAGCAAACATGCATGACCTAGTTCATGTTAAGTGGCTAATGCAACACAGGCATAGATGCAATCTAGAGTAGGCTCGGCTAACCCTAAACATGGCATATGAAATGTGCGAATAGCACGTATTCAATTTGGAATTGAAAATTGCAATGCGGTTTGTATGATGTACCGAGCCCGGTGCATGTAAACAAATGCATGAATGCACGCATGCATTGCATAAGGTATGCTAAAATAGACGTGCCCTAATCTACCATCGTAAGCAGGTAAATAAAAGGGATAGAAAGAAATGGAGGTTTGGAAGACATACACCCACTCACACACACTTATTACAATTTTTGCCCTCGCTTGGAGGGACCAAAAAATAATAATACAAATAATTAACTACGCAAGCTAATTAAATATTACAAATTAACTAAATTAATTAAATAAATTAATTAATCTAATTAAAGCAGTAAACCGCCTCGGGATGAGGACTGGATGCAACACGCGCTCGGGACTGGCTCGGAACCGCACTGCCATGCACGGATTGCCTCTGTTTCCTCTGCTCTCCTCCTCAGAAAATTGCCAAAGTCCCAGAAGTACCTCTCAGGGCACTGGGGAGTACCACCGGCTGGGGTATAGCACCACCGGCTGAAGGAGGAGGCCACCGGCACAAAATGAAGTTATCGGCTGGAAATTGACTGCCGGTCGGCACTAAATAGTGCCGGCCGGCACTTAACACCTGCAGAACCTGCAACTCACAGCAGCAGAGGACAACAACATGCATGGCAATATAATTCAAGCCATTTATGCACTACACACACCCCTTATCATGTTTTTGACTCAAAGGGGCATGTGCCTCGATTCCCGGACCACCAATCGCGCGTTTCCATGCATGATGGCCCAAAGAACCAAGAATGCAACTTTGATTTCAAATGCATGCAATGCAAAGAATCAAACAAGGGTGCTAAACCTCTATCATACTTGACTTCAAGAGGCTTAACATGCACAATGTGAATGCAACCCTAAGCATGTCAACTAGGCATGCAACATGGGCTATGCAACATACTAATGCAAAGGGTTCAAGCAAGCATTCAAGACAAGCATGCAAACCAATTAAATGATGATCTTGTACATGACTTAGGCAACTCAAATAGGCCTAAAATCAGTGGCTAAAGTGCCCAAAGATGGAGGCCAAAATACACACACACATGCATGCAATTATGGTCCAACACTTAGGCACCAACATGGCAACCCCCAAGCACACTTGGAGACACCAAACAAGGGCAATGAGTACACATTATAAAGCTCTGAAAATCATACTAAGCATGATGCCAAATCATGCAATGAAGCAAGCTAAACATGCAACAAATGGCCCAAGTACTTAAGGCAACCCAATAAGGCTTTGAATCACACCTATGCGAGGCAATTATGGCATGCATTAATCAACCTAAAACAGATTTTTAGCATGTCAAATTAGGCCCAAAGGACCACTTAGATGGCATCTAAGAGGCTTGAAATCAAAGGCATGCAACATGACCAAAACATGAGGCATACAACACATGCTTTTAAAGCATTAAAGAGGCAACTAAGGCAAGCATACAAGCATACCAAAGGGACTGAAATAGCATGTGAAATGGTTCCAAACCATCAAAAATGAAGCAAGCAAGGCATGCTACACACTCATGCTCTTAAGGCCACCAGCCCAATGCAAGAGGCTATATTAAGCATGCTAAGATTGACCAAAATGACTATGGACAGACCTCATACATGGCAAAATAAGCGCAAAAGCTTCACAAATGCAAGCCTAAAACATGCTAGAAACTAAGGCAACAAGCTAGGCATGTTAAGACAATATTAAGGCATTACAAAGCAACTATGCAAATCATGCAAAGAGTACTAAAACCAACTTAAAACAGAGTTTAATCATGGCATAATAGGCATGAAAAACAGCCAAGACATGCTCAAAACACAATCAAACATGGTGCTCCTTTGGAGGCCAAAACTTGCCTTTTTCAAAGACATCAAGAAGAGGGGGTGGCCCTCTCCTTTTGGAGACTTCAAGGCACCATCTCCACCACTGAAATCCCTCAAGATTTCAGTGGGGGAGAGGCCCAAGTACCAAAGTCTCGGAGCTCTCACAAAATGGCCTAAAAATGGCCCTTTTCAAGGCCTAAGGGTGGTCAAACCTACCCAAAGTGCAAAACACTCTTGATAAACAATGAAGAGGGTTAAAAAATAGAACTCTTATGTGTTATGGACTAAGAACAAAAACAACTCTAAGCTAGGTAAAAACAAGGTGCAAAAATGGGGTAAATAAAGCAAGTTTTGTTACCTTTGAAGACCACCATCACAAAGGTTGGAGTTGTTGGTTCCTTGAGCTCCAAACCAGCCAAGAACACCAAGAACAAGCCCTTAGCACCTCAGTTCCAAGAGGAAGGTGAAACACTAGGTGTTGATGTGCAATAGTAAGGCACAAACACCTAGTGTACAAAACAAGAAAGAAAGAGAGAGATATGATAGATACACAAAACCTAACCTAAAACCAGAGCTTCTCCTCCTCTAGAAAATGTCTAACTCTCTAAAATTCTAACCCTTGAGCCAAGAGAAGAGCCTTCTCTTGTATAGGCATGAAAACTTACAAGTTAAGCAAGCCTAAAGGCTCATCCCTCCATACACGTGTATGGAGGGGAGCAAAAAGTGATACAGCTGTCTAAAAATATCTGATAAAGCAGCTGCACAGCAGTCGGCAGGGCAAAATGGTCATTTTGTCAAAAAGTGCCGACCGGCACAAAATAATGCCGACCGGCACAATATAGTGCCGGTGGCAACACCAACTAGCCGGTGGCCTTTAGCCACAGCCGGTGGTATGTGGGGTGCCTCACAAAGCATTCCCTGCCCTCCCAAGGCAAAACACAAGTGTTTGGTGCAAAACCAACACCAAACGGTCGAGTTCGGAGGTCCTGAGGCAAGGCGCGCGTAGCCGAGAACTCCGGGAACTCCAAACGAACACAAACATGGATAATCACCGAGTGTTCCAACGGTGACGTCCAAGTCTTGAGGACGGTCAAAAATGGGGTGTCTACACATAGGTCCGAAACCCTAGCCCCAAAACCTTTGATTTCCTCCACTTTTATCAACAATCCACCATGGTTCTTGCATCAAGGATGGAGAACAAGAGAAAATTAACATTTACAACTGATTGGAACTTGGATTTGCGAACGATTCTCATCACTCTTCATTATTTTGCTTGATTCTTGAGGTAGGGGCTTTAGTTCTCCTTCAATGCTTCCATTATAAATAGATTTGTGATATTTAAGAGTATATAAATGCAAAACCTCCATTTTGAGCATATAGAGTTATTTTGTAGACATTTAGGGATTTCGGGTTTGGAGAGTTTGGGGCTTTCTTGTTGGGTTTCGATTATAAATTATGATTCTAGGATGTTTAATCAAAGGGTTAATTGGAAGAGAAAGTAATGGGTGAAGAAGTTTAAAGTTTCTTGAAATTTCTCAATTTATCTAGAAACCCTAGATTGATTTATGG
>JAPPVO010005537.1:0-21637 GCA_030407325.1 Camellia japonica | reverse complement strand
GACCTTGCATGCGGCTTAGGTATAACTGAAATTATGTCACCTATGTTGACTGTTGAATTAATACAGAACATTACTTGTATTGATTATGTGTTGTATATGGCAATTGTGTGTTTCATTGCATATGCATTTTTATTTGGAGGAGATAGGGGATGAACTCCACAGTTTAGGGGAAGATAGGGGATGGACCTCTAAACCGGATTTATTGGGGAGATAGGGGATGGACTCCAGTAGCATCACTCTTATGTGTGCTTATTGTTTAATAGAAATATTCTATTTATTGTGAATATGATACATCACTAAAATGTGTATCAGTTGGGAAGTATGGAAGTGAATTGATTGTGAATGATACAATACCACTATGTGTATTTGTTATGATTAGGTCTAACTTGAATTGTTATTCCTGTTGTATTGGAAGTAATGGTAATAAAAGATGAAACCCTGTTGAGTTATTTGGCCAGGTTCTGAGCCATAAGTGGAAAGTAAAATGTGCCATAGACAATGTGTCATAGGCAGTGTAGACATTCGTGTCATGAATATTGTAACTTGATTATAGTGTGTTAACCATGTATCAGATCCTAATGCTTTAGTTATTGCTTATGCTTGGTTTAGTATTTCTTTACTGGGCTGTGGCTCACCCTATATGGGAACTTTATTTTTCAGGTTCAGGTGGTTCACTCCCTCCAAGGACTTAGCTTGTGAGGAATTGAATTTGAAGACTTGTTTTATCTGTTATTTGTTTTATTTGAACATTGTAATTCTTCAAGCCTAGGGCTTTATCTGTTTTGAGTTAGAACTCAGTAAATTGTATCCAAGTGTTGGCTTGGCAAGATGTAAGCCCGTAGGGCATTTATTATGGTATTTTATTTCGTAAGACTCTGATGATTGATGTAATAAATAATGTCTTCTTTTAATAATGCATGTTTTGTTTTATATTCTTTGGGTTGAATTTTGAGGGCGTTACAGATAAGATGATAATAATAAATAAATAAATAAAATCTTTTCATAAATTACCAATTTCTTTTTCTTATAATCAATTTGTCTTGTGAACTTTTAATTTTCTTAATAAGTGCCATCAACTTTAACTTAAGTTAAAGTTATGCATTTGAGATCCTGAGTCAGGTGCTGCTATGCTTTTGAGATGTATGGGTTGGATGGCTGCTATGATCTGCAGGTGGATGGCTGCTGTCTTCTGGTGTATGAATGGCTTATGGTGGCTGCTGTGTTCTGTCTGAATGGCTGGTGGCTGCTGTGTTCTGTCAACAAACTTGTTTAGCAGGGGAGTGGTAATACTAATGCTGCTGGCAACTTAGGAATGTGATGCTGGTGTCTGAATGACACCTCCTGGTTGTGGCTGTGAGGAGTGAAGTTCTTTAGGTAAAGTTTTGTATCACATATGAAATGAAGAATGATCTGTTTTGCATCACATATGCTGTGAGGAGTGGAGTGACTCCTGGCTGTTGCAGCTGGTAACTTATGGTCTGTTTTGTACCAAATTTGCATTAGCCTGACTGACATCTCCCAGCTGCTGATGTGTGGAATGGAGTAAATCTAGGTGAAGTTTTGTATCACATATAGGGTAGCACTAGGTAAAGTTTTGCTCTAGCCTGAATGGTGGCTGCTGTGATCTGTTTTGTTTTAGGAGTGGTGTGGAGGTTTCCTGTTGTTCTTTTCCTTTCTTTCTTTTTGGCTCTTTGGATTGGTTCCTCACCAATCTTGGGTTAAGTGCTAGCAAAGGATTGTGCTTCCTTATCGGTGCCAACTTAGTTGGGATTGGTAAAGTTAGTTTTGATGTTATTTGCACTTCCCTTCTTTATTGATGTAAGTTTTCGCATGTTTCTTGCTTTCTTCATCAATAAAGTTTATTTTTGCTGATCCAAAAAAAAAAAAACTTTGACTTAAGTTAAAATTGACACAAAGAATAAAATGGAAGGAATAAAGTAAATTTTTAATAAAAATACAAAGGTGTTAAGAACTGAAGTATAATTTTAATAAAGTGTAGGGTTGCTAATTATAATTAAGACTATTACGTGGTTGTTCTTTGTTACACTCTTTTTGAATTGTGAGGTGAGAAAATAAAGAAAATAATTATAGTTTCTTACCTATGTGAGGAAATTAAAGAAATGATTGTGATTCTTACCTTCTTGTTTAGATGAACAATGATTAAAAGAGGATATATGTATCTATTTATTCTCACCTTCTTGTTTAGATGAACAATGAATAATTTTTTTGTAAAAGTAATTTTGATTTCTCACCCAATCTCATTATTTTTAATGAGAAACAAAATATAAGTTTTGAGAGATTTGTCATTCTCTCCATTTCTCATAATTTCTCATTTCATTAATCATTCAAATAAGTGATGAAAAATCTCATTATCTCTATTTCTTTTATTTTCTCACCAAGCCTCTCAATCCAAATGGAGTGTCAATTTTTTAAACAACCTAATACAAATAGGTTTAATTACAACTTGACTCAAAGTTTGGAGCTAATTGAAATAATTAAAAATAAAAGAAGAGATTAAGAGGCTGTTTGAAATGATCTAAATAAGTATACATTTTGACTTTTTACGAAAAGATATTGATAAAAAAAAAAAAGATAATGTGACTGAAAAAAAATTAAAAAATACACTTTTGTAAGAAATATTAAATACTGCCTAAGTATACAGTGCAGAAGCCTAAACCTTTCCAAGTTAAAGTTCCCGAGCATAAAATTCTTAAAGCAAGCCCTTTTTTTTTATCAGCCATATCATCCGCCGGCACCAAAGACACATTCTGAATTTCTGACCATTTCAACACGCTCATTCGGTTTGGCTTATCGTTTGTTTGGCTTGATGTATTTTCCAAATTTGTTGGATGTATGTCTTAAGCTATGATGCTTCTTTCCTAGATCTTTCCTATTGATGCAATTTTATTGTATTATTACCAGAACCATTTAATTCATCAACATATTTTATTTTGTAGAATAGAAAAAATAAATAAATAAATAAAAATCGTTTGGTGCATATAGCGACCCCGGTCTTTTTCCCATTTGATTATTGTATCCGGACTTACGTTCCGTGGATTCCGCTGTTATATTTGTTGTATTATGGTTGTTGTCGTCCTATATTTTCTTATTTTGGAGTTATAGGATGTGTTGGGCGGGTTTGGAACAGGTTGGTTGAGCTTAGGAACCAAAACTAGTTGCCCAGATTTTAGCTTGTCCGCTCGAGCGGGGTTTTGGCGCTCGAGCGGGAAAAACACCCATCCAGTATTTTCTTGTGCAGGGTTGGACGCTCGAGCGGGAGTTGGGCCGCTCGAGCGGGAATGTGGGAGTGACGCTCGAGCGGGGATTTGGACGCTCGAGCGGGTACCTGGTTTGTCGAGATGCTGGGAGTGTGCATCCGCCGCTCGAGCGTGGGATTGTCCGCTCGAGCGGGAGTCTGTGAGTGTACGCTCGAGCGGGGTTTTGTCCGCTCGAGCGGAGATGCTGAGTATAAAATCGTGATTTCGTGTTTTAAAACAGTTTTTCAGCCCCTTTCAGTTTATAAAACCCTAGGTTACGAGTTTTCTCTTTCCCAACTCATCTTCTCCCTTAGGATTGATCTATTTAGAGTGTGTATCTATCCTAGTTCCTTCATTAAAAAGGTAGAGGAGAGTGAGGGCTACATTTTAATCTGAACGGTTGTTGATTTGGAGCACTTTGGAGTTTGGGCTATCATCTCCGTCTTTATCTTTTTGGTTTCTTACTTCGAGGTAGGGATTTCCTACTCCATTTATACGCTTTAATCCTAAGTGTTAGTATTTTGGTATGTGGGGTAGTTTGGTAATTTTGGGAGAATCCTTAGGGTTTTGGCTTAGATTAATTTGTATAATTAATTTAAGGGAAAAATGTGAAATTGGGTTTAATTCATGAAGTTGGGGAAATTATGAGATTAATGGTATAGTTGGGTAGTTTAAATACTTACCTATGAGAACGTTGATTTTACATTCATTGTTGTATTTATTTCTTGTTTAGAAATAACTGTTTTGGGCTATCGGTGGAGGATAGCCATTGATTGTTGTAGACCTTGCATGCGGCTTAGGTATAACTGAAATTATGTCACCTATGTTGACTGTTGAATTAATACAGAACATTACTTGTATTGATTATGTGTTGTATATGGCAATTGTGTGTTTCATTGCATATGTATTTCATTTGGAGGAGATAGGGGATGAACTCCACGGTTTAGGGGAAGATAGGGGATGGACCTCTAAACCGGATTTATTGGGAGGAGATAGGGGATGGACTCCAGTAGCATCACTCATATGTGTGCTTATTGATAATAGCAATATTGCTATTTGTTGTTGATATGATACATCATTATAATGTGTATCAGTTGGAAGTATGGAAGTGTTCAGGTTTGAGCTTTAGTCTCATTTATTTTTGTGACATCTGGATCACTATTATAGTTGGCCAGGTTCTGAGCCATAATGATATAATTGGAAAGTTGAATAGATATTGGAAAGTGAAAAGTGTCATAGACAATATGTCATAGACAATGTAGACATTAGTGTCATGAAATTGGAAACTGATTATCTTGTGTTAACCATGTATCGAATGCTAATGCTTTAGTTAATTCTTATGCTTGGTTTAGTATTTCTCTACTGGGCTGTGGCTCACCCTATATGGGAACTTCATTTTCAGGTTCAGGTGGTTCATTACCTCCAAGGACTTAGCTTGTGAGGATTTGGACTCGAAGACTTGCTTTATTTGTTTTAGTTGTTTTATTTGAATAACTTGTAAACTTTCAAGCCTAGGGCTTTATTTGTTTTGAGTTAGAACTCATGGAATTGTATCCAAGTGTTGGCTTGGCAAGATGTAAGCCCATAGGGCATTTATTATGATGTTTTTATTTCATGGTACTCTGATGAATGGAATAAGATACTTTATTTCCTTATAATTCCGCATGTTAATATTATGTATTATGGGTGTAATTTTTGAGGGTGTTACAGTGCATATTGGTGTTAGGACGGCTATAACTCTGGTTACCTCTCTCCCTCTCTCTCTCTCTCTCCAACCTCTATATATAAGCAGCCCAAGTGGTCACTTGTTTTCCATCTCAACAAGATTGCTTCATACTCAACAAGAAGATTTTTTAGTGTCCAAATGGCATCTCAATTTGTTTTGTTATTGGGATTGTTATTGGCTATAATTTGTTCTGTTGCTTTGGCATCTGACAATAGTCCTCTACAAGACTTTTGTGTTGCCGACAAGAGTAACACATGTACTATACTCTTTTAATGCATTTTTCCGTCTTTTTTTTTTTTGTGCAGAAAACACAAAAATCTTCTCGTCAAATATTTTTAAGAAAAATGCTTGAAATCCTTTTTTTTTTAGACCCTCACAACTCCTTTGGATCTCAATCATTGATATATTTGTGGGATCCATTCATATATGTGTGGGGCCCATACCATCAATGGTTGAGATCCAAAAAGGGTTGTGGGGGTCTCAAAAAAAAGGATCTCAATCATTGTTGTATTTTTAAAATATATATATATGAAAAATATATATATATATTTTTGAATTTTTGAAAACTATTTGTTGAGCAAAAGTGAAAATGATACGAAAATGATGAGTACCTACGAATTATGTATATATATATATATAAATACAGCCAAACTAGTTCATTTGTCTAAACATTTTTATTATTGTACTGGAGATTATGGGCCTAACTTTTTCTTTTTCTTATGGATGTAGTGCTAGTGAATGGTTTGGTGTGTAAGGATCCGAAACTTGTACAAGCCAATGATTTCTTCTTTAGCGGGTTACACTTAGCAGGCAATACATCAAATGTAGTTGGATCGAAGGTGACTCCAGTAACTGTTGCACAATTGCCAGGACTTAACACTCTCGGCATCTCCATGGTCCGTATTGACTATGCACCATGGGGAATTAACCCTCCACACACACATCCTCGGGCCACTGAAATTTTGACTGTCCTTGAAGGGAGCCTACAAGTAGGGTTTGTTACCTCCAACCTGGAAAATCGTCTCATCACGAAGGTACTTCAGAAGGGTGATGTATTTGTGTTCCCAGTGAATCTTATCCATTTCCAGCGCAATGTTGGATATGGTAATGCAGTAGCTATTGCAGCACTAAGTAGCCAAAATCCTGGTGTTATTACCATTGCAAATGCGGTCTTTGGGTCAAAACCTGCAATCCCTAGTGATCTTCTTGCAAAGGCCTTTCAAGTGGATGAGAATATAATAGTTCGTATGCAGTCTAAGTTCTAAACATTCATCCCAAAGTAATAAATCAATAACAAAAATGTGTAAGCCAATTGTTTCAAGATTTTAGAATTTTTATGTCCTAGTTTACTGTTCAGCAAGTTGATATATTACTTTGTACCAAAAAAGTTGATTTGTTATTATTTCATTATTTTTTGAATATTAATAAAAGAATCTAGTGCTGCTGTTAGCTCTGTCCTCTCCTCTTTATTAATGTATCCACGTACTTTGTATTCTACATTTCATCAATAAAATTTTTTTTACTTATCAAAAAAAAAAAAAAAAAGAATTAGTGAAAAATCTAAAAATTCCCTAGATATTGATTTGTGATTATGTATTAATTTTAAACAGTAAATAACAATCACAATCAAACAATCAAGACAAATCGACAAACCGATTTTACGTGGAAAAATCACAATTGGAGCGCCTCCAATTGTGATAAAAAAATCACGGGCAAAAGCCACAAAACAATCCACTAAGAAGACATAAAGGAATTACACAAGTATACTCTCAATTACCTAGCGAATCCATGCCCGAATCGAACCGACCCCTATATACCTCTTCCAGTCCCGTCTTCATCTCGGAATTGTCTTGCCCAACGTTGAATTCACAGCGCCGATGTCAAATCTACGACGATGAGCCACTCTAGAATCCACCAAAGTTTCAAACCCAAATTCCACGGAATCCACCAAACAACATCTCTCTCTTTTTTTATAATAAACCAAACTAAACAAACATTTTGATATAATTCACTCAATTCATAATTAGGGATTGTTTGGGGTGTCCTAAATAATACATTTTTTGTCTTTTTGAACTAAAAAGTTGAGGAAAAAAATATGGATGTTTGGGTTAACTTTTTGACTTTTTATGAAAAAATGTGTATTAAAAAATTGTATAAAGAAGTGTGTAGGAGAAGATTAGAGATGTGTGTTGTACAGCCGTACAATCTGCACAGCTGAATTGATAGTAAGAAATTATTGGCTACTTTTCGGACATTGCACTGGACGGTTTTGTTCGGCCCGTGGGGGCCATCAAGGGTCCCATTTTGATAATCTGAACCGTTCAATGTGTAGAACTCGTCGAGTACTATATGCTTATAAAAAATCACGTTGATCGGATATCGATAGCTATCTGATCAGATTTGTTTTGTTTCAATCGTTAATTATAACATCATCTATTTTTTTATACAAAACTGATTTGATCATGTAGTTATCGATATCCGATCAATGTGATTTTTTTTAGACATATAGTACTCGACGAGTTCTACACATTGAACGGTTCAGATTATCAAAACGGGACCCGTGATGGGCCCCCACAGGCCGAACATCAGTGTGTGAAAATTGAACCCAAATTGTGTAATTTTTCTTAACAAACACTGCACAGCGCTGAAAAGACATGATTGCTGAGTTGTATGGATGTGTGAAAAATTAATTTTTTAATATTTTTTTTGTGAATAGTGATAACTTTTTAATTTTTTGAGTAACTTTTTGACTTTTTGTCTTTTTGGGAAGATACCAAACTTAGCCTTAAACTCTCACAGATATCAAAGGAAAAACAAGCAAAGAAACTTCAGAAGAAAACCCTAATGCCAAAAAAAAAAAAAAGATCTGGAAGCCGTAACCCTAAAATCTGACTGAAACACATATTTATAGAAAATCGGGCCGCGAAGGTCACTCGAGCGAGGAGACTAAAACGCGTGTTTTTCCAAGTGTCTTCGCTCGAGCCACTAAAGTGTCGCTTGAGCGAGAAATGCAACTTCTCTGTATTTTTACAGTCAGTGAAAACTTCAGCACGATCCCCGACATAGTCAGCGAAGTAGCAAACATGAAAGAATTAACTTCTGAAACATCTCTGCAAGACACAATTCGGGTTGGATTCGCATCTAAAACTCATAACCTCACTGAAATAAATGATCGAATAAAACTACAATTGAAAGGATTTTGTCAAACGAGATTGCCAATAATAAAAATCTAACATCTAGGTTTGGGTGCAGCTTAAGGAGTTGTAACTCTAGATTTCAAGAGGGAAGTTTGGGTTCAAACTTAGGGGGAAGCATCGAACACCCAGTTGCATTAATTTAACTTACTAACTTATATGCTTCTTATTAAAGGGTTGGTGTTTATGCCATGAGCAAAGTGGATCATGAATAAAGGATTCATATGCTTTTTCCATTCTTTTTCTTTAGTGAAATTGGGCCATCAAATTGTATAAATAAAAGAAAATTTGTTTGGCGGAGTCAAGAAATTAAATTAGAGAGGGCACTTATCAATTATAATAATGAAAATTTTTATAAAAATATTTCACATAAATTTTTACTACTGACTTAAAAATAAAAAAAAATAAAAAACTCATATTAGTTGTAACTAGTGTATTATGAACAATATAAAAAATAAAAAATAAATAAAAAAAGTCATAGATATAAGTTTTAAAATAAATTATATAATAATAAAGTAATTTTTTATACAAAATTTGAGTAAAAATTCAATATAATAGTAATATCGTGACATCATTGATATGTGATATCACCAACCAATAGTAAAGAAATACATGGAGAATGAACTCCACATATCAAATGTAACTAATAATCCAATAAATTCCATATATTCATTAAGGTTAATTATGTTTGCATGTCAATAATGATAGACATCACTATTACATTGAAATTTTCATAGATAATAATATGACTTACCATAATCTTTTATTTTCAATCAAAACAACCATTATTGTTCTAAAAATTTTAAAAATGTCATTGACATTTCATTCTAAATAATATTTTTATAATATTTTGATCCCCCTGGGCCCCTATGCCTCCGCTACTGATCACTGAAAATTATAGAGAAAAATATTATTTAATAATTTTATAAACTTATATTGTTTGATTCTCTTAAATTTATTAATATTACAGGATCCATTGCAGCTAATTGTTTGTTCTTTTGATGAATTGTGTCTTCTTGTTTTTCTAGTAATAGGACTTTATAACAATTTGGGATGAATACATCCTTCAGCTTGGTTTTGGACCAAAGATGTTCTAAATTTAAAGTGTCAAACAAAACATAACTTACCTTGTATTGTATGAAATTTGGTCAACAAAATATTGTTTTTGTGCGAAGTACACAACCATTTTTCTGGGTGGCTCTAGGCCCATCAATATTACACGGTTGATATTTGGGCTTGCAAAGGTACTTTAGAAGAGTTGGCAAAGCTAAAATTATCACATAAGCCTAGATATTGTTCTATTAGACAAATACACAATGAAAAAATGAATTCTCAAAGTGAAATACAATAATATCTAAAAAAAATTATTTTGTCACATGTCATACATTGTTATTTATAATATATGAGCCCTAACTCAACAAGGGAACAATTAATTAGGTTAGTTCCTGGCTAGACACAAAAATAAATGAAAAGAAACAAAAAAATTCTCAAAAATAGCAAATTTGAGTTAAGCCCAAATTTTAATACGAGAAAATATTAGAAACACACCAAAATTGACGGTGCTAAAAAAAAGACTTTCCAAATTGCTAAAACAATTTTTATTTTTTTTTTAAATGGCAAATTCACTGATTTAAGAGCCTAAATGAAAGAATTTGGTTAAAATTCACTATGGCAATGGCTTCTATTTAAAATGTCATTTCCAATTAGACTAACAAATTTGGGAGGATTCCGAATTTGTCAAAAAAGTTACGTTTTTACCCTCAATTTGTCTTCTTTGTCTTTTGTTGTTCCAATTATTTCAAAAATACTTAGCTACTTGTTCTATATTAGAAGTGATGTCTTCGTGGTCCTGGAGGCTCTTGTCCTTTTCTAGTTCAATTGTTATGTGCAATGTTTGACATGGTAATAATGTAACCATTGCAACACTAAAGGAGCCAAAATACCTGTGTCATCACCATTGGGAATCCTGTCTTTGGATCAAAACTTGCAATTTCTAGTGATGTTCTTTCAAAGACCTTCACTTAGTTGAAGCCAAGCCAAGTAACACAAGATTTCATTTTGTACAAAAAAAGGTTGATTTGTTAGTCTTTCATTTATTTTCTAAATATTACTAAGAGAATTTAGGAGTTTGCAAACTTCATTACTTTTACAGTTATCATTCTTTTATTATACATGTACGAGCACGAAATAATCTTCCCGTATAATTCTGTTGATCAAGTTTTCACTCCTCCAAACGTCATCGCTTTACTACCTGAAAACATAAACGTAAGCTAGCCGGCGGGTGTGTGTCGGAAACCTCTCCGATGCCTAAGTCAGCAAATAGATAATAAACACAAAAGCTCTGTGTATTTATGAGTACAAATTATGATACCTGCTATAAGCTTTTATAAATTCTGCCTGGCACAATCTTAGTAGGATTCCAACTCTCCTTATAAGAGTTCTCCTAGGAATCACACTCCTAGTGAAGAGTGGTTATCCTGATAACACTCTACTCACTACCAACCAAGTAAGATGGTTTGCACAATCTTAGTAGGACTCTACTCTCCTTAGCAGAGTCCTCCTAGGAGTCTCAAGCCCAAGGATAATGCTTATCCTTAAAACACCATCATCATTGCAAGCCAAGTGAGATGGCTGAACCCTTTACCTCAGCTGACACTACGGTCAACCAAGTTACTTCGGCTCCGTGTTCAACATGGGCGAACCATGATGACCCTACCACCGGTTGGCATCCTGCCGAGCTACACCTAGCTCGGCCCATCGCCCTGCTATCATCTCGGTCAGAAGGTAGATAGGTCCCAATTCCACCAACACATCCAACCATCCTGGTACCTACCTCGGCCTAAAGCCAAAATACAAAAAATCTCCTTGGCCCATTGCGTGGTCCAACTTCCAAAGAAGACTCGTCTTAGCTCGGCTCAATTTGTTCACAAATTACCCTCTCAATACATATCAGTGTTTGTTTTTTTTATTTAACTAACGTCGGTGCTTAGAACATTTTGGGCATTTGTAACACCCTCGTACTGATTACCGATAAACCACTGAATTATATACTGATTACTGCTAAATTGAATTGATAATGACTGATAATTGAATTAACTGAAGTACTGAACAGACTGATTGAAATCGAAACTGAAATTGAATAAGTTTATTTATTGAATTGCATATTGCATCTGTTTGATTTATGATTATCTGTTTGAATTATATGTTTAAACTGCTAATTGAAGGCCTTATCGGCGGCCGAATGGAGAACCGTTTAGTGTTTTGTAATCGGTAGAATATTTGTGATTTAATGGTATAATTATCTGAAAATTGATTAGGAATGATTAAATCAGATTAAATTAAGTCAATTAAAGAGTTTGACGTAATTACGGTAATGCCATTGAGTGGAGTTTTGTTTAATCATAGTTGAGGCCTTGTTTATATCATATCAAAACACATTCATCAGCCTTTTCTCCTTGCTCCACCGAATTTAGAGAGGAAGAGAACAAGACTTAGGTTTATTTTGTTGTTTTGGCTTGCATTGTTTGAAGATTTGAAGTAAATTGAAGTGTATTGGCAAGATTGAACTCTCACACCTTGAATACAAGATTTAGGTAGGTTATTCATCTCCTTATTGTTGTCTTGAGCTAAATCTTGCTTGGGTTTTTGCATCATTGTAGAATCAAGTCATGTTTTAGTTCATATGTTGAATTAGAACTCCATTGTTGCATGCATGTAAGAATTGATGAGTTTAAATTGATTTCATGGCAAGATGGTGCATGCATGTTCACATTTTTGTATAAGTCCATGTTTTCATAATGTTTACCAACTATTGAGCTCATTAGAGCCAGATTTGAAGCTTGAACTTGGTTTAAACTTCATGCATTTCATGTTTGAAAATGTTCTTGAAAATGGGTTGAAAATGGCTTGAATTGACTCACCTTTGGCCCTTGCATGTGTAAATTGGCTTTTGAAACTTGTTGTATATTGTATTGGGATGTATTTTCCAGAATTTGGGGCCAAGAGGTTGAGTTTTGGATGTTTGAATGCTTAGTTCGAACTTGGGAGACAAATCTGGAAATTCCAGATTTGGCTTCCTCGCTCGAGCGAAGGATTCCTCGCTCGAGCGAGCCCTTTGGTTTTGCAAGCTCGCTCGAGCGAGCATCGAGCGTGCATCGCGCGTAAAAATCGAGCATCCAGTACTTTTACTGTTCATCAGGTCGCTCGAGCGAAGGATTGTTCGCTCGAGCGAAGCCTTTGATTTTGGAAGCTCGCTCGAGCGAAGGAAGGCTCGCTCGAGCGAGGAGCCTGTTTTCAGCAACTTTTGAAAAATGCCTTCCAACTGTATTTTTGCATCCTCATCCCATTCTAGGCATTCTTAGGCCTAGTTTAAGACATTTAATGAGGATTTAGACGTAGAACCACACCGAGGAAATTTAAGGATTCAATTATCATCCTTCCCGACTGTTAAACTTAGTGTGCGTTCTATTTGTTAACTGTTTAGGGTTGGCGACTGGAGAGACGCGCTCTAGCACATTGTAGCCCAATCACTGTGAGTAACAATTGTATAAAGATATGTTCAAAATGGCTATCTTTTGAATACCAAACTGAACTGTTTACTGAACTGTTTACTGAACTGGAATTATTTACTGAATGAATGTATGTCCTTTATTTCTGAACTGTATTGTGGCATCCTTAGCACTACTGTTACTGACTGTTACTGTTACAGAGATCTCTGTCGGTTCCCTTGTGGAACCATACTGTTTACTGAATGACTGGCCATCATTACTGTTCGGTCTTTTGACCTACTGTTACTGTTACGCTAATGGATGTACCACATATGACTGTTTATTGTACTGAACGACTGTAATACTGATTGAAATAATGAACTGTTTTCATTACTGTAAGGACATTACATTCTTAACCTCTTTATACATTATGTTATTCACTGGGCTTTAGCTCACTGCTCATATATATATGTAGGTGTACAGGCACCGGACCAGAGCTAGAAGCGTCGGGGGTTATTCCAGTTTTGTCAGCCAGCCTATGTGCCTCACTGTGAGGTTCCGTGTTGCCATGTCATGGCTTTGGGATTTTGTTTTGAGTTTTTCCCATCGGTCTCCTCACAGTTTTGTATCATTGTATAAACTGAATGTTTACTGTACTGTTACGGAGGGATTAAGTCCCTGTACTGAATGTTTGTGTGATTGTATAGACCGTACTGTTTGAACTGTATGAATGCATGAAAAATGTTTTTGGCATACAGATTTTCACAGCTCAATGGACACTAGTTATTTACTGTATTGGCTTCCGCCAGGCCCTGAATCTGTTATACTGTATTACTGTTAAGCAGGCCTTCGGTAATTACGGATTACTGGCCGGTTACGGTGCTAAACCCATAGGGCCGGGTTTGGGTCGTGACAGAGTGGTATCAGAGCGATACTTAACCACGAGTTATACCGCACACACGTGTCCAAATGAGCTATAGGGTGTCCTAGAAAGCAATTAGGGCATCTCATGAATTTGAAAAGTGTGTGCTTATGACTGATTGATTAAGTGTTAAATGTTAAACTGTCTAATTGTACAACTGCCTATAATGATAACTGTTATAACTGTTTATAGTGAAATGGATAACATAAACACTGCAAATGAAACTGGATCATCATCCTCTGAGGCCAGAATGGCCAGACTTGAGCTAATGATGGGACTGATAATTGAAAGATTGGACAACAACAGAACCAACCGCCCCACCTCCTCCTCCTCCTCCGGTGCAACCGGAACAGAATGTACAGAATGTGAATGCTAATGAGGTGGACATTATTGCACTGACCCATAAGTTCAGCAAGTTGAAACCGCCATCCTTTCAGGGAGGCCTTGAACCATTGAAAGCTGAGCTTGGATTTTAGAGACAGAAAAGTTGTTCGAGGTTTTCCGTGTTCGAGGCACACAAGTACTGTTGGCACCTTCACCTTCAGGAAGAGCGAGAAGATGGTGGATGTTACTCGTGATGATGATGTTGTTATGACTTGGGCTCAGTTTAAAGAGTCCTTCTTTGAAAAATATTTTCCTCAGTGCATCAGGGACAGAAAAGTGACTGAGTTTGAACAGTTAAGACAGGGCAAGACGTCTGTTGCCGAGTATGAGAAGCAATTTACCGAACTTGCTAGGTATGCACCACATATGGTGGATACCGATTATAAGAAGGCCAGGAGGTTTGAAGGCGGCCTTAGTGTTGCTATTCAGGATCGGATAAGTGTTTTGAAAATGCCAACTTATGTGGGTGTTCTCGACCGGGCATTGATGGCCGAGACGAATATTGCAGCAGTGAAACAATCCGAAACACCAACAACTGAGTGGCAAGGTAAAAGGCAGGGTTTCAAATTCAAGAAAGGCAAGCATGATTCTGCAAATAAGAAACAGAATACGGGGTCGACAACCAGCCCCAGCCAAGGGAGTGGATTTACTCCACCCTGCTCCATATGTGGCAACAAGCACAAAGGGGTTTGCTATCAGATTCTGGAGCTTGTTTTAGGTGTGGCAAGGTGGGCCACAGAATTAAAGACTGTCCCTCTGCCCCGCAATCCAGTAGTAAAGCTGCACCGAGCGTAGCAGCATCAAATGTAGCACCGAAGCCTAACCCCAAAGCTACCGGGAAAGAGCCTATGAGGCAGGGCCGAGTGTTTGCCCTAGTACCGGGAGACGTGCAGAATACCGAGACTGTTGTGTCAGGTATCCTCTCTATTTGTGCTCAAAATGCATATGTATTGATTGATTCGGGGTCTACACATTCTTATGTGTCACATGCTTTCTCACGAAAATTGAATAGACCCTTAGAGCCTATGAATTACTTGTTAGCAGTATCATCACCTGTTGGGGGATCCATGACATGTGCATATATATATCCTGCTTGTGAGATTATTGTTGGGGATATGCATTTGTTTATTGATTTACTGCCATTGAATATCGATCATTTTGATGTAATATTGGGGATGGATTGGTTACAAAAGTATCATGCCACTATAGACTGTGTAACAAAACAAGTAGTTTTCCGTCCACCGGGCTTACCGGAATTTGTGTTTAATGGAATTGGAGTAGTACCCCCCGTATCTGATTTCTTCTGTAAAAGCTGTTAGACTGATTAGAAAGGGGTGTAAAGGATATCTGTGTTCTGTGTTGACTGTGCCTACTGATGATAGTGTTAAAACTGATATGAATTGTATTCCTATAGTCAGAGAATTCCCAGATGTGTTTCCAGATGAATTGCCAGGGGATTTGATTGACAGGGAAATTGAATTTACTGTGGATGTGATTCCGGGTACACAGCCGATATCGAAAGCTCCTTACAGAATGGCTCCAACTGAACTGAAGGAATTGAAAGTGCAATTGCAGGAACTGTTAGACAAAAAGTTTATCAGACCCAGTACTTCACCGTGGGGTGCACCTGTTTTGTTTGTAAAGAAGAAAGATGGCTCACTGAGACTGTGTATTGATTACCGCGAACTGAACAAGGTAACTGTAAAGAATAAATATCCATTGCCACGTATTGATGATTTATTTGACCAGTTACAGGGTGCACAAGTGTTTTCCAAAATCGATCTCAGATCGGGATATCACCAAGTGAAAGTCAAACCAGAAGACATCGGTAAAACTGCTTTCAGAACAAGGTATGGACATTATGAATTTTTGGTTATGCCGTTCGGAGTCACGAATGCCCCAGCTGCATTTATGGACCTTATGAACAGAATTTTTAAACCGTACCTTGATGATTTCATTGTAGTATTTATTGATGACATCCTGATTTATTCTAAGACTGCTGAAGAACACGAACACCATCTAAGACTTGCCCTACAGACCTAAGGGAACAGAAACTGTATGCTAAACTGTCTAAGTGTGAATTTTGGCTTGACCATGTAATGTTTCTAGGACATGTTATTAGCAAGGATGGAATTTCTGTTGATCCTCAGAAAATTGAAGCTGTAGTGGACTGGCCTAGACCGACAAATGTGACTGAAGTCCGAAGCTTTTTGGGATTGGCTGGATACTATAGAAGATTTGTTAAAGACTTCTCCAAAATTGCCCTACCATTGACTCAGTTAACTCAGAAGGGACATCATTTGACTGGACTGACCAAAGGGAGACAGCGTTCCAAGAATTGAAAACCAGACTTGTGACTGCACCGATCCTGACTCTACCCTCAGGTACAGATGGTTACACTGTTTTTAGTGATGCTTCTCATAAGGGTTTGGGATGTGTTTTAATGCAGAATGGGAGAGTTATTGCTTATGCTTCCCGACAGTTGAGACCACACGAAAAGAATTACCCAACCCATGATCTTGAACTTGCTGCAGTGGTTTTTGCATTGAAAATTTGGCGTCACTATTTGTATGGGGCAACATGTGAAGTATACACCGACCACAAGAGCTTGAAGTATTTCTTCACACAGAAAGAATGAACATGAGACAGCGGAGATGGCTTGAACTGATCAAAGATTATGACCTACAGATTCTGTATCACCCAGGGAAAGCCAATACCGTTGCTGATGCTTTGAGCCGGAAATCGATTGGGAACATAGCCTGTTTGCTGACTGGACAGAAAGAATTGCTTTGTGACATTGAAAAGTTTGAAATTGAAGTTGTCTTGAAAGAACAAGGTGGAACCTTAGCTGCCATTACTGCCCAACCAGCATTGATTGAAGAGATTAAGGAGAAACAGCAACTGGATGATTACTTGAAGAAAATCATCGAAGAGAGAGATTCAAAACCGAGACCGGGGTTCAAATTTGACAACAATGTACTGAAATTTCAAGATAGACTGTGTGTACCAAATGACACTGAATTGAAAAGAAGAGTTCTCCAAGAAGGCCACAGTTCGAAATTTTCTATCCACCCGGGGAATACGAAAATGTATCAAGATTGAAACAGAATTTCTGGTGGCCGGGAATGAAGAAAGAAATTGCCGACTTTGTGTCTAAGTGTCTTCATTGCCAACAAGTCAAAGCTGAACATCAACGACCTGCCGGATTACTGCAACCCTTACCCATACCAGAGTGGAAATGGGAGCATATCACGATGGATTTTATCGTTGGATTACCTCGCTCCAGAAAGGTATGGATTCTATTTGGGTTATTGTTGATAGATTGACTAAGTCTGCACACTTCCTACCTGTCAAGACAATCTATAATGCGGATAAATTGGCTGTTATCTATATTGATGAAATTGTTAGACTGCACGGAGTGCCTGTGTCTATTGTTTCTGACAGGGATTCGAAGTTTACATCGAGGTTCTGGCAAAGCCTACAGACTGCATTGGGTACCGAATTGAGGCTGAGTAGTGCCTATCATCCTCAGACAGATGGACAGTCAGAAAGACCATCCAGACTTTAGAGGATCTACTGAGAATGTGTGTCCTTGATTTCCAAGGGAACTGGGAAAGTCATTTACCATTGGCTGAATTCGCCTACAACAACAGCTACCATTCGAGCATTGGTATGGCGCCTTTCGAGGCATTGTATGGCAGAAAGTGTAGATCTCCAATTTGCTGGGCAGAAGTTGGGGATGGGCCGTTGCTTGGGCCCGAGATTGTGTATGAGACGACTGAAAAGATCAAACTGATACAGCAAAGATTGAAAACTGCACAGAGTAGACAGAAAAGTTATGCGGATGTTAGAAGACGGGATAGAGAGTATGAAGTGGGTGATCACGTGTTCGTGAAAGTGACACCAATGAAAGGCCAGACTCGTTTTGGAGTCAAAGGCAAATTAGCGCCGCGGTATGTCGGACCGTATGAAGTGATTGAGAAGGTTAATCCGGTGGCGTATCAAGTTGCACTTCCTCCTGAGATGGAGCATATGCATAACGTCTTCCACATTTCGATGTTGAGGACTATCTTCGAGATCCGTTTCATGTGATTGAGCCTACCCGAGTAGTGTTGAGTGATGACTACACTTATGAGGAACGGCCTATACAGATTGTAAACCGACGGATCAAGAAACTGAGAAACAAGGAAATTCCGCTAGTGAAAGTAGACTGGCAGAATCATGGTGGTGTGTATGCCACTTGGGAAAGGGAAGATGACATGGCGAAAAGATATCCTGATTTGTTTCCACTGAATCCTGTTTTCTTCCAAACTGAAGGTAACTCGAGTTTAGAGGACTAAACTCCTTATAAGGAGGGGAGACTGTAACAACCCTCGTACTGATTACCGATAAACCACTGAATTATATACTGATTACTGCTAAATTGAATTGATAATGACTGATAATTGAATTAACTGAAGTACTGAAGACTGATTGAAATCGAAACTGAAATTGAATAAGTTTATTTATTGAATTGCATATTGCATCTGTTTGATTTATGATTATCTGTTTGAATTATATGTTTAAACTGCTAATTGAAGGCCTTATCGGCGGCCGAATGGAGAACCGTTTAGTGTTTTGTAATCGGTAGAATATTTGTGATTTAATGGTATAATTATCTGAAAATTGATTAGGAATGATTAAATCAGATTAAATTAAGTCAATTAAAGAGTTTGACGTAATTACGGTAATGCCATTGAGTGGAGTTTTGTTTAATCATAGTTGAGGCCTTGTTTATATCATATCAAAACACATTCATCAGCCTTTTCTCCTTGCTCCACCGAATTTAGAGAGGAAGAGAACAAGACTTAGGTTTATTTTGTTGTTTTGGCTTGCATTGTTTGAAGATTTGAAGTAAATTGAAGTGTATTGGCAAGATTGAACTCTCACACCTTGAATACAAGATTTAGGTAGGTTATTCATCTCCTTATTGTTGTCTTGAGCTAAATCTTGCTTGGGTTTTTGCATCATTGTAGAATCAAGTCATGTTTTAGTTCATATGTTGAATTAGAACTCCATTGTTGCATGCATGTAAGAATTGATGAGTTTAAATTGATTTCATGGCAAGATGGTGCATGCATGTTCACATTTTTGTATAAGTCCATGTTTTCATAATGTTTACCAACTATTGAGCTCATTAGAGCCAGATTTGAAGCTTGAACTTGGTTTAAACTTCATGCATTTCATGTTTGAAAATGTTCTTGAAAATGGGTTGAAAATGGCTTGAATTGACTCACCTTTGGCCCTTGCATGTGTAAATTGGCTTTTGAAACTTGTTGTATATTGTATTGGGATGTATTTTCCAGAATTTGGGGCCAAGAGGTTGAGTTTTGGATGTTTGAATGCTTAGTTCGAACTTGGGAGACAAATCTGGAAATTCCAGATTTGGCTTCCTCGCTCGAGCGAAGGATTCCTCGCTCGAGCGAGCCCTTTGGTTTTGCAAGCTCGCTCGAGCGAGCATCGAGCGTGCATCGCGCGTAAAAATCGAGCATCCAGTACTTTTACTGTTCATCAGGTCGCTCGAGCGAAGGATTGTTCGCTCGAGCGAAGCCTTTGATTTTGGAAGCTCGCTCGAGCGAAGGAAGGCTCGCTCGAGCGAGGAGCCTGTTTTCAGCAACTTTTGAAAAATGCCTTCCAACTGTATTTTTGCATCCTCATCCCATTCTAGGCATTCTTAGGCCTAGTTTAAGACATTTAATGAGGATTTAGACGTAGAACCACACCGAGGAAATTTAAGGATTCAATTATCATCCTTCCCGACTGTTAAACTTAGTGTGCGTTCTATTTGTTAACTGTTTAGGGTTGGCGACTGGAGAGACGCGCTCTAGCACATTGTAGCCCAATCACTGTGAGTAACAATTGTATAAAGATATGTTCAAAATGGCTATCTTTTGAATACCAAACTGAACTGTTTACTGAACTGTTTACTGAACTGGAATTATTTACTGAATGAATGTATGTCCTTTATTTCTGAACTGTATTGTGGCATCCTTAGCACTACTGTTACTGACTGTTACTGTTACAGAGATCTCTGTCGGTTCCCTTGTGGAACCATACTGTTTACTGAATGACTGGCCATCATTACTGTTCGGTCTTTTGACCTACTGTTACTGTTACTAATGGATGTACCACATATGACTGTTTATTGTACTGAACGACTGTAATACTGATTGAAATAATGAACTGTTTTCGTTACTGTAAGGACATTACATTCTTAACCTCTTTATACATTATGTTATTCACTGGGCTTTAGCTCACTGCTCATATATATATGTAGGTGTACAGGCACCGGACCAGAGCTAGAAGCGTCGGGGGTTATTCCAGTTTTGTCAGCCAGCCTATGTGCCTCACTGTGAGGTTCCGTGTTGCCATGTCATGGCTTTGGGATTTTGTTTTGAGTTTTTCCCATCGGTCTCCTCACAGTTTTGTATCATTGTATAAACTGAATGTTTACTGTACTGTTACGGAGGGATTAAGTCCCTGTACTGAATGTTTGTGTGATTGTATAGACCGTACTGTTTGAACTGTATGAATGCATGAAAAATGTTTTTGGCATACAGATTTTCACAGCTCAATGGACACTAGTTATTTACTGTATTGGCTTCCGCCAGGCCCTGAATCTGTTATACTGTATTACTGTTAAGCAGGCCTTCGGTAATTACGGATTACTGGCCGGTTACGGTGCTAAACCCATAGGGCCGGGTTTGGGTCGTGACAGGCATGTCTTTAATCTTTTATCATTCCTAGGTTGTAGTTGTTTGATTACAAATTTTTTTAAGTACTAAAAATAGTGAATCAATTTTTCATTTCTGTTTGACAAGAAACAAATTAATGAACTTTGTATAATTTATTATTTTAATAATTTAAGATTTAATAGATAGGAAATACTTCAATTTTGTATGTGAAATGAAAAATTGAAAGCTAGTATTGTCACCAGAGGAGGGACGGCCGGGATTGATAGAAAGGGAGGGGAAATGAAAATTTGCTTCCAAACAGATACTTGTGTTTTCAAATTTTCCAAAATTTTGAAAGCTATAATGGTCTTTTGTCAATAAAAATGGTTACCAAGGGTGTGTTTGGTAATGTTTACGTTTTCAGTTTATATTTACAAAAATTTTATAAAGTGATTTTTGTTTATTTTTTGTTTATTTTTAGAAAAACATAAACTACAAACGCGTTTGATAATTGACAAAATGTTTAAAAAAAATTTAAAATATAAAAAGAGTGAGAAATGACAAGTGGTGACAAGTGGCGGCGGAAGACGGTGGTGGAAAGTGGTGACGGTGGTTGGTGGCGGATGGTGGTGGGTGGGTGGGTGGGTGGGTGACGGTGGCGGTGGTAGGTAGTAGCGAGTGGGGTGGAGGTGGTGGTAGTGGTAGTGGCGGGTGGTGGTGGTGGTGGCAGGTGGGTGGCAGATGGCGGTGGTGATGGTAGCGGGTGGATGGTGGTGGTGGGTAGGTGGCGGGTGATGGGCGGGTGGTGGGTAATGGTGGCGGGTGGTGGGTGGTGGTGGCAAGGGGTGGCAGATGGCGGGTGGTAGCGGGTGGGTGGTGGGTGATGGTGGCAGGTGGTGGGTGGTGGTAGCAGGTGGTGGCGGCGGTGTGGGTGGGGTGGTGATGGTGGTGGGT